>JAUEJL010053485.1:0-20302 GCA_032274825.1 Drosophyllum lusitanicum
GAAGAAACGGAAGAGAATTCGGAATGAAGGATCCGAAAGGGTTAAGGATCCGCGCTTTTTTTAAGCCGGATCTTTCCCAAAGACAAATTTTAAAAATGGTATGTGTTGAAGTGGAGGGTTATAATTAGTGGGGAGAAATTTTTTTATTACTATTCTTAGTAAGATGATAAGCCTTTTAATAATATATATAGATATAGATTAGGGTCTTTCATGTGCTATAACCGAGAAAAAGATGATGTGTCAACGCCCTTTCCTCGTTATAACAGATTAATTGAATTAGTTGATAATGGAATAATAGACTATTACATAAAGTGATAAAGGAAAATAAGGTTTTTTACATGAAATGACAAAATCAGAAAAGTTTGTGATATTTTGGTGCAATAAACCTATGGTTTTACAAAATGGTTAGTAATTCCGCTATCATGTATACATGAGCTAATAAAAGGGAACTTTAACCAATATACACTGTAGTTACAAATTTCTCATTATAATAAGACGGCACAAGAGAAAGGGGAATAATGTGATCTCTATACAGATTAACCTCTAAATATAACCCAACCAAAGTTTTTTTGTTTCAAACCATTCGGGGTATATCTTAAGAAAAAAAAATCAAACACAACTATAAAAAAGAATATAAACACAAACATGAAGATCATGAGGTTCGCCGATCATTTTCAACTGGTCGCAACACTTATTTTGCCATCGACGAAAATGTTTGCGCATCGTCTTGCATTTCTGTTGTTCGCAAGTTGATTCCTTGCCCAAATCACAATATTTTAATCATGATTACCGTCTCCTATTTTACTTTTATGAGTCAAATAATTTGTTTCTCAGGAAATAATTGTTGTATAGCAAAAATAACTAATAAGAACACTGAGCAAAAACATTGAGGAGAAAATTACTATTAACGTCAATGTAGAACTTTGGGGAATTATAAACTACCCTTAGTTTTTGTATATTGTCACTCAACTTGTTCTGTGCCATTTTGGCAGCACTTGCTTCCTGCAATGTTACCAAAAACGAGATAAAATTTTGCACATTTTAGTACTGTGTAATGTGCAACAAGGGTAAATAAACACCATAGAAGTTGCTTAAAACGGATACTTACGCCACTTAAACTAAATCCGTATTTTTTCTTTATTTGATCTACAGAACCAGTCTTCTCATCTCGTGGCTTCCAGCAGGGGTGTGTTCGGTTCTGGAACCGGACCGAAACCGAAAGAACCGATAACTGAAAATGATGAAGACTAGAACCGAACCGATATAACGGATAGGGTATGGACCCGGATAAGACCGAAAATTTACTTTGGAACTAGTTTTAAAAGTGGGAACCGAAAATAACCGATAACCGGTGAATATTTTTGCTATTAAAGGCAAATATGATACATTTATATTAATTATTTTTTTACCTATAAACATTAACTAATAACCAAAAGCTAAATGGTTTAAAATTAACACTAAAAATACTTGAAATTGTAAGTGAATATGCATGCATCTTCGATACTAACATATGACCAATAAATAATAGTTCGTCGACTTTGTTCTTACAAACAATAACCATTAACCATATCGCCAACGATAATAGTTCAATAACCAACCATATCACAAAAAATAATAGTTCATAACCAACCATCAAAAAAATAGTTCATAGTCAACCATATGACAAATACAAAATCACATACCAACTAGTTCCGGTTCTAAAACCGAACTACCGATAACTGGTGGAACAGAAAGAACTGAAAACCGAAAATGACGTTTTAGAAGAACCGATAACCTGACCGAATACTCTAACTCAGTTCCAACCGGTTCCGGTTCGGTTTTTCGGTCAAAAAACTCATCCTTAGCTTCAAGTGTTGCAATACCCCACGTATAAAAATTTAAGGTTTTTTAAAATTAATTCAATATGTTGTCAAGTAGTTCACGTCTACAAACTTATAAAATGTTTATCGATAATTAAGTAAAAAATTTACGGAAAATTAAGCAAGAACACATGAAAAGTGAAACTTCTTTTTTAAGTAGGAGGATGTATGTGAGTGGTTTTATCATTTTCATTTTTAACTGACAATATAAAGAATTTTAAATTACGAGAAAAAAACAACAAGTTCAGGAAAAAATAGTTTCCTCTGCCATTTACTTCATCAAATTGTATATATCAACTCATGGAGAGTTCAACAGGTCGTCTCCACCAATCAAATAGTTACACCTAGCCAAATTGTTGTTTTTTTTTTTGAAGAAAAAATAAGCCATCGACTGATAAGCGAGCAGAAGACAGGAGGAGCGAGAGTTTAGGAAACAGAAGAGCGATGGCAACTGCAGCAATGTGCTTTCTCCTCCTCACTGGCTCCCCTGTAAGTCTTTCTTATATATATATATATATATTCCACAATGTATGTTGCTTCCGACATCATTTTGATTCGAATTGGAACCTGAATTTTAATCTGGTTTTCTAATTTCATTCCTCAGGGCGTGGGTAAAACCACTCTAATTGCTAGAGTTTTGGAGAGTCTCAAAACTTCTAACCGTAATTTAAAGATCCAGGGTTTCTTCACTCGTAACGCTCTGCAGCTTTATCTAATTAATCATACGTTTAGGTTTTAAATTAGTGTTTTGTATTTGTTTACTGATCATTATGATAATCTGTGATGAAATTTGGAATGCACAGGTGAGATCAGACAAGGAGGCGAGCGAGTAGGGTTTGAGGTGGTTACATTAGATGGTCGTACTGCTCCACTTGCTTCTATCAACACTTCTAGGCAATAATCTATCATCCCTTTTGGAAATAAAAAAAAGTTGATTTTTTTTTGCATGGAAATTTGCTGCAATGATGTTCAACTTGTTTGCTCAAGATATATTGTTGGTCTTAAAACTATTAGAATTAATGTTATTATTTTTTAAGACCTTGTTGATGAGTTGGTTTGTCACTGGCAGTGCAGAGTCCATTAGATGGCCTACCGTAGGGAGATACAGGGTCGATGTAGCATCATTTGAGTCTTTGGCTTTGCCTGAGTTACAGGTTCGTTCTTCTTGGAAGCAGCTGAGACCTACGGGTAGGGGTACATTTTACCTCCCCCATTCCTCGTTCTTGCGGAATTGGGTATTGTTGTTGTTTTAGTTGTTGTTTGGGAACATAGGAGAATCATTTTTATATTCATGAGAGATACAATGATTCGATGGTATTATCTTGCTAAAGCACCTCGCATGTAAGCACCAGAACTACAAGCTAAAACCTCTGATGAGGAATAATAGGCTCCTTTACTAGGCATTGACTAGAAGAGAGGGATTAGTCTCCCTCTAACACTGACTTCTTAGAGTTTTCTACAAGCAAGTCTAAAAATGAAATGGCGGAATTAATCATGAACCGAGGTTGAACAAACAACATCAAGGAAACATGTCTTGTAACAATATAAATTGAAACACTATTAGCATAGATTTAAATTCGTGTCTTAATTATACGTGTGCGACAAATAGCAAGTCATGGGTCCCATATATATGGTACAAGAAGAAATGCCACAAAATTGAGAACAGGAATCAGAAAGTATAAATCAATGGAAAACATTTGTCAAGTTCTGACTTTCAAGTATATATTTATCCTAGTTTTGACTTTTGATCTTCGTTTTATTGTCAGGTCAAAGAAGACACAGATCTCTTTGTGATCGATGAAGTTGGTAAGATGGAGCTGTTTAGTTCGTTGTTCTTCCCTGCAGTGTTGCGAGTTCTGGAGTCTAACAAACCATTTTTAGCTACCATCCCAGTTCCAAAAGCTGGTCGAGATATACCTGCAGGTACACTTGCATACCAATTTATTAAAAAAGTAAATTAATAAGAAAAATCTGTTCATTGTTCCCCAAACATCCTTCAATAAAGAATAAAGAAAGAAATGTTGTGGATTTTACCGATAAAGCAAGTATTGCAACATTGATGAAGTTGAATATTGTGTTGACTATGAAAGTGAAACCTGGAAATGTTTTTGTTCATCAACTGCTCTATTGGCATCATTATGCAGTTGCGAGGTTGAAGAATCATCCAGGAGCGACTGTTTTTACATTAACAACAAACAACAGGGATGCCATGAAAGATCAAATATGTTCCCAGTTGACAGACAAGCTGGTTTAACTTACTACGTTGTATTACTGTATGGTACAAATTCTAGGATCTGTCTTACGAGCTTTTGTGTTATATTGAACAAGTTAAGATAACACCTTTGGCATCATTATTATCACCTTAGTTTTTTGAAGTTCAGAACTAAATGAGATGCATTAGTGAGAGCATATAAGTTCTGTCTGCAAAAATTGTGGATGAATTTTTTGTAAGGCATTACGGAACATTGTTATTTGTTTAGAATAGCAAGATACTTATTCCGCCTTGCGGTAAAATACAACTTCTTTCTTTTTTTTTTACTTTGATTGGTAATTTTATTTTATACTACATTGCTATAATCGGTAAAACAGAATTAGTATCTTGTTATTATTAGCAATTAACCATTTAGATGATGAAGTGTAGTGAATATATATACCATGGATGGAGCGGTGCTTCAATTTCTCTGTGAAAATTGCACTCAAATCTTAGTATAATTAGGGTCTTGATTAACGTTGTGTGCTTTTAGCTTTTTTTATATCAAAAATAATATATGATAATGAAAAACTTACGTTTGGTGGATTAATCATAGAACCTGTACTCTTTTGTCATAGTATATAATGAACTATTTTTTATTTTTTATTTGATGTTATAAAAACTCCTATTATGTTACCAATTGATGCTATTATCTGCCATGACAACACAAATATAATGTGGCATTGGTTTTTGACATGCTATAACCGAGAAAAAGATGATGTGCCAACGCCCTTTCCTCATTATAACACATCAATTGAATTAGTTGATAACGAAATAATAGACTTTTACATAAAGTGAAAGGAAAATAAGGTTTTTTACATGAAATGACAAAATCATAAAAGTTCGTTACATTTTGGTGTAATAAACCTATGGTTTTACAGAATGATTAGTAATTCTGCTATCATGTACACACAAGCTAATAAAATAAAACTTTAACCAATATATGTTGTAGTTACAAATTTTCAAATTACAATCAGATGGCGCAATAGAAAGGGGAATAATGTGATCTCTATACAGATTAACCTCCAAATATAACTCCACCAAAGTTTTTTTGTTTCAACTCATTCAGGGTATATCTTAAGAAGAAAAAAAATCAAACACAACTGTAAAAAAGAATATAAATACAAACATGAAGATCATGAGGTTCGCCGATCATTTTCAGCTGTTCGCAACACCTGTTTTGCCATTGACGAAAATGTTTGCGCATTGTCTTGCATTTCTGCTGTTCGCAAGTTGATTCCCTGCCCAATCACAACATTTCAATCATGATTACCGTCTCCTTTTTGACTTTTATGAGTCAAATAAGTTGTTTTTCGGGAAATCATTGTTGTATAGCAAAAATAACTAATAAGAACACTGAGCAAAAACATTGAGGAAAAAATTACTATTAACGTCAATGTAAAACTTTGGGGAATTATAAACTACCTTTAGTTTTTGTATGTTGTCACTCAACTTGTTCTGTGCCATTTTGGCAGCACTTGCTTCCTGCAATGTTGCCAAAAACGAGGTAAAATTTTGTACATTTTAGTACTGTGTAATGTGCAACAAGGGTAAATAAACACCATAGAAGTTGCTTAAAACGGATACTTACGCCACTTAAACTAAATCGATATTTTTTCTTTATTTGATCTACAGAACCAGTCTTCTCATCCCGTGGCTCTTCCTTCACTTGCACTTTCTCCTTTTTAACATTCATCTCTTTCAATTTACCTGTAAATATACAAAATTATCTCTAAAAGCATAGTTGCAATATATATTAGCTTAAAAAAATTATTGTGCATCTCCGGAATTTTTACACTAACTACATGTGGAATGCTGCTTGAGATAAGTTGAACCAACCTTTAAATGCATTAAATTTACTCGTAAGCTTCTGTTTGTTAAGTGCTGCCATCACTGTATTTCCTTTTGGTTTCTCTTTCTCTTCTGGACCGTCAATATCAATATCATCTAGAAGAAATATGTAAATATGTAAAATGTTGTTTAATATAAAACATATAATGTTTTAACTAAAATGGAAAATAATATGTTGAATTTTTAAAGGTCAAACCTATATCCAGTTCAAGCTCATCTTCATCTGTGGGGAGGTATTCTCGGCTTTCACTCTCCAATGGAAAGTTAGCCAATGAAAATAACGTTGAAAGTTCTTCAAAGCTTTCTCTTGACGATTCCGGTTCTGTTTCCTGCTCTTGTTTTGGTTTGCTTCCTTTGATCATGGAACTAAATATTCCCTGTATGTGCACACAGTTGGAAGAAAACATTAGTCTAATTAGATCATGGGGGAGCAAAGAGTTAATTAAATTAATAACCTTTTTCTTTTCTTTTTGGATAACATGATCAGACTGAATTCCCTGTGGAACTATCAAGTCCTTGTCATAAACTTGGGTAGCCGAGTCTAAATGCCTAAAATAAAAGTAAAAAATATTGTCATGAAAGAACGAGAGATCATATAGCTTATCATTCAAAAATGCATTAGAATAAACTGATTTTGTGCATTACCTGAATATTTCCCTTTGGAATAAAACCGAGGCAATTAAAACTTCCTGATCATGATTCACCTGTGCCATTAAAGTATTGAAATATAAAGCGGCGGTTATGCTACTTTTTCATAGTAGTTGTTTAGTTGACAGATAGTTATGAAGTCAAAAGTGTATTACCATGATGATATCACCATTTTGTGAAGCACAAATTGAACTATCAGGTAAGGAATTCGGTTTTGAAGTTGAAAGTGCAAGGCCTCTTATTGATGTTGCCTTCAAAAGTGATAAATCTGGCAGGGATCTGCATTTTCCATAATATAGGCAACTAAGTTTTGACACAAAAACTAAAATGTTCGATTAATATGTCAAGAAAATCACCTAATTTCAATTTTCCCATTAGTAAAAACAAGTACAAGGCCAGTATCAGAACAACATGTTGAAGCCCAGCAACATATTGAAGAATTGAACTTCTTTTTGTAGCAAACCTTCTTGACACCCTGGACAAAAAGTAAACTGATGGGGTACAGAGTATGTATATTTACTGTGAGTTTTACTGATTTACTGATATAAAAAGGGCAATTTATATTAAGGTGAGGAACTTTGGTCGCTCTATTCAGGGGAACAATTTATTTGCACCCATGAAAAGGATCGTACTTTAGAAAAGTTTTCAATCATGGTAATCTTGTAAGTTAACAGATTTTCAAGCATCACATCAGCACATCTGAAAAAAGTCAACATGGTTCAAAGTTACCAACGCATCAGCTACTAGGTCGTCATTTTGATTGTGTAACTGCGTCAAATTCCTCTAAATCGAAATTTATTAAAGTTTTAAGCCTTTTTTGGGTGTAAAAAAAATTTGTTCCACAAATTAGAAAACCGGACAAATTTTGTCACCTTTTTATGCAATTTGCCCTATAAAAAGGTGCTTCTCTAACCTGAACCACATGTGGAAGTGAATACACATAAGCAGCTTTCTCAGAACATAATAGCAGTAAGTCCTTCACTATCCCATCATCAAAAGAATTACCTTTGTGCAAGTCTATGCCCCTAGATACATTAGATCCTTTGCCAGATGTCCCCTGTTCATCTGCAAAGTGATATATATCACTATGTTATATTTTCATTTGTAATGCTAACGCATGGCGGCATGGGGGTATCATTACACAAAAAACTATAAACAGAAAGTATACCCAAAATCTGGATTAGTAAAGCTTTAGAAGGTTTTTTAGGATGGACCGCTGCAGTATTGAGTATATTTCCTGTTTCGCTTTCAAGGGCCCAAGCTGATGAATCTTTTGTTGCTGCCATTAGAACACTCTTCTCAAAGCCATGCAAGCTGCACATCCCAAACTGCAGTGAGATGACAGCTGTGGACAATTCACTCACTATGTGTCTCTCATATAATAAAGCTGATCCCGCAATGTCGATTACTGAAATCTGCATTAATAATTGCTACATTATCTCTCTGAAGGAGTAGTTGTCAGAATGGGAGAAAAGAAGAAAAAGTAAAATGATATTACATATCCTTGATCTGTCCCAGCAGCAATATGTTTAAAGTCATGACTTGTAATTATTGAATGCACTGCTCCATTAACCTTCACAAGTTTAACATTTTGAATGATATTGCTTCCTTTTTTTGAACTTCCTGGTAAAATAGTCACAATTTAAAATGACATAGCATCATCAGAGCAGAATACCATATATGAGGTATCAATACGAAAGTTGGTACCTTGTAAGGATAAAAAGCTGCTCTCTGTTGCATATGGCTCAGGCTTTAATTTGAAAATTCTAACCTGTAGAAACATATCTTACATTAAACCATCTGTTTTAGATTGAAATGTAACATGCTCCTATATTATAGTATGAATACACTACACTTACTGTCCCACTCTGATCTCCAGATATAAGAAGACGTGATTCCATATCATAACACAGTGAAGTCAGGGGTACACCACTTGAAGACTGATCATCCTCACTCTGCATTGTTGGAAAGAAGTGAAGTACAATAAGAAACAAAACCAAAGAGGATGATAAGATAATTTTAATGTTTCATCTGTGGTATTTTAGTCAAAATTATTTCATGAATTAGGGTTCCATGCATTGTCTTTAATGATAAAATCTATTAAATATATGAAGTTACCTGTTGATTAAATGATACAATCGGAATCAGAAGTGGAGATGATGCATCCCAAAAGTTTATGGCTCCATTGCTATGTCCTGTTATGTATATGTTTTTGAAATTTGAGAAACTGCTAAAACCGGTTGATGAAGATCCATCTTTTTGCTTAGTCTCAAATGAAAGAAATGCAGGAATCTTCTTTGATAGCGATATGTACTCCTGTGAAACCAAACAGTATATACGAATATAATTTTGTTACCTTTTTTTATAAGAAAAACATGTTTTGATTAAGTGAAGGAAATTAACAAAATTTTAAAAGTTTATATTACCTCATCAGCAGAAGATAACATGCATGGATTGTCAGTGATGAACTTTGCCACAGTGATGCTCGGGTCAGCATATGGTAGTCTCACCTTTATCTCTTTTGGAAGTGATGGTGGAGACCTAGATTGAGACTGAACCAAGTATTTTTCGATAGAAAAATCATCATATAAATAAACATGGCCTGACTTGCCAACCACAAGGAAGCAATCATCTTTATGTTTGTTTTGATCGCTGTATGATGAAACAATCTCCATGTCAACACATGGCTCAGATGAAGCAATTCCGAGTTTAGTAGTGCGAGTTTCAATCTGTTCATTTATTATAATAACCTGCAATACAGAATCAAACAGTTTCATAACCAAATAAACCCTTAAATCAATCAACATAGAAGCATATGTGAATAAGTACCTGTAACAAGTTTAGAGATGAGAAGTCAGAAGCACCAAGGACATAAAGTCGACTTGCTTTCCCATCGGCATAAACCCATTTTAATCTGGCTATTGGGACTTTATCCAACTTATAGCCAAGATTTAGTTTAAACAGAGGACCACTTTGGGTCCCACTTAACTCTTTATCAGTTGTAAGTTCAGCATTTGAGTCTATAGAGTGAGGAACACTCCAGATCAATAGTTCTCCATTGTTGTATCCAATAACTACTTTGCTTCCAACAGGACAAGCCCAGCATGCAGCTGTTACTTTTTTGGTGTCATGATTTAGTGAGTGCATCAAAGTTCCTCCAGTTGTAAAGATGGTTTTGCTATCTTGAATTGACCATAATATAACAAGACCATCTCTATAAATGATAAGAATCCTAAATTGATAAATGACACATAATGTAAGATATGAGACCTACCAAGTAACCAAGGTTCAGAAAGCACAAGGCTTGTAGCAGTAAAACAATCCAACTAACCAACTTATAGAAGCAAAACTGAAATTAGCATCACCTTTTACTTTCAGCTGCTGGTTGAGGCAGTGTATACATGACCACAACATCACTGAGATCCTCTGTTGAATTACCTATATAGGTTAACTGCTCAAGTCAAAGAAAGCAATATATAAAAATAAAAGCTGACAACACACACACACTAGAACACATACCTTAAAAAGCACCTTCCATTTATAATTTTACATCTATTGGTTGGTATTTACTTCATTTTGTCCAACTTATTTGATTACACTATGAGGATGTTTTGTGAGAGAGAGAAATCATCATAGTATCTTTGGCCGGTCTTAAACATTTCTCCAAGCTAAGACTTTATTTATCGAATGATTAATATATAAGCTAGTGGCATATAGAGCTGGATCATAAGGTGCTACTAAAAATGTTGATATTCCACAGCATTGTAATTGCGTTTTCTAAAAGAACTTGATCAACTTAACGTTACCATTACAAACACGTTGATTAATAATTATTACCAAGAAAAATATAGCAACTGACTAAACAAGAATTCTTCTCCTGATTCCCTGTCAATTACTCTGTCTTACTTCCCTTGTGCTAAAGATATCGTGGGATTTCTTTTTTAGTACCTTCTTCATTAGGCTACTTCAACATTAATAGCCGAGTCACAAGGAAAATATGATAGACAGTTTGCATCTTTATCTATATTTTATGCTAGTCTCTCTTACGTTGAGGTTTTAAATAAATATACAGGGACATCTGTGTTTGTTCTTTTATGTACTTAAGGTCTGAAACTTGAAACCACGTCTGCAAACTAAAGAGGCAGCATCTAAATACTGAAGACTGAAAGATTCCTGTCATAAAAAATTATCTGAGTTTATATGTATACTCTTCATCTTTGTGAAAATGCACATTTATATTCATACAATCATACTTCATCTTTTTCTGCTATTACATCACCAGAAGATATATGCAGTAAGCATATTTTTTGAATAATTACTGTCAAACTAACGTCAAGTTCTATCAACTGTTTGTGGGAAAAAATCCTTTCAAGGAACTGGGAAACAACAAATCAGTTTTATAAAAAATGCGAGAAATTTAGTAGAATGAATATATTTGCAGTTAGATTATATGTGAAGAAAGAAGAAGGAAACTGTGGATGCATACAAAATAACAATGGATTGCTATTACCATCAATGAATAAAGTCATAAAAGTTCTTTGCCTTTAAAAAAATCATAAAAGTAAATGACCAAAATAGATATAATATCTGCAATTCAAGATGATTTGAAAAGAAGTTTGATAGGTTGAAAATGACTGAAGACACTATAAAGACTGCTGCATACTATAATACTATAATTTGGTTGGATGAAAGTGAAGGGAAATACTTCAAAAACAAGTGAAGGGAAATCTTTGTAACTAGTTAAAAGATAAACCTCAACAGCAGAAAGAAAAGGAAGAAAGGACAAGCCAATGGAAACCATGAAAGAAAGTAGTGTTTAGTAACAAGATGGATAAAAAGAACTTCAATAGAAGTATGCTTGTGATCTGCCTGTGCCATCAGACCTAGGTCATACTTCAATTTTTTAAGTAACCAATAATTGCATGTAGAAAGATTTAAGTCCTGCAAAAAAGAAATGTGGCTCACCATGAGATGCGGAAAAAGGAATTCGGTATTTCATTTGTACTATATTACATGGTTCTTTCTCAAACTTCAGAACCGAAACATTACCAAAAGAGTCTCCAACATACCTGTTGAGGGCATATATAAACACAGTAACCTTAAAAACTTGTATCTATATAATCGTTAAACACCCTTATGTGCTTCAAAAAGATACTTACATGTAAAAGGTATGTTGAAGGACAGTAAAAGATGTAATTTCTTGCTTATATACATGCACATGAACTAAGGACTTCAAGTCTATGTCCCAAACCTATGTATATACAATAATCGATATAATCTCACATTAGCTGTTGGATTTAGCATATGAACAGAAAGCATGCCTCCGTTAATCGTTAATGTGTAGATCGAAAGGGCTTACCTCAATATTATTTTTGGCATTAATGTTTATAAGAAACGGTTGGTTATGAATGAACTGCAGAAAAGAGTAATACAGTAAAGTTAGTTTATGATAAGTTGCTAAATAAATCCTCATTACATATCACATGAATATATGCAGGGGGCAATTACTATAGCTTACAGTGGAGATCTTTTAATTGCATACCTGCAAAAATTTGCTTGGTACTGCCTCAGGAGATTCCATTACAGCTTGAGTGTTATCTCGTCCAAATAACTTAATCCGGCCATCTCTAATACAATAGAAAATCCCACTTAATCAGATGTTGGATTAAGAACACTCCACATACAAGTTATCAAGCATGCTTCTATAAACCCGGTGTATAGTGGGAAATTATCAAGCTTTGGCAGGAGCCTTATTTGATTTGATATTCTCACAGGCACTTTAAGTGTTGAATTATTTTAATTTTATTAATTTTGTGTTAATTTAGCTTTTGCTTTTGAATAAATATAATGAACCACAAATACATAATTCCACCTTAATACCAACAAGAACAGCATCAGTACACCATAAGTAGCAGCAGGAAGTACAGTAATTAAGATTGAGAGTAACGGAAGCTAACATGGTTGAAACAGCAAGAATCTTCTGAATAGGATCATGAGCCAACAACACACATCCTGATGGGAGGCCATAATGGAAAATAGTGCGGGGATTTACTTCGTCAGACTTCAAACCATCTACATTTCCTCCAGGCTGCAACACAAGCATTGATACCAGTGATTATGAGTCAAAATAGCACTATTGAGGCTCTAACCACCAAAATAAAAGAGACACAGAACTGATATCAAACAAGATGATTCAAGACATTATATGAACATTTGATTATTTAAGGATGCATTCAGATCTAAAAGCTGCAACTAATCATCCACCAGGACTTCGAACCGACATCCCATAGAACCTCACCATATGAGCATTTGATCGTCATTCAAAATGGTGCAAGTCGAGTTAAACAAGAACCAATGTACGTTTTCAGTGTTTTGCACCATGAAATGCAACAGCGTGTAAACTTAGTAGAAATGAACTACATCGAAATTTTGACAGCACTTTGACTTGAAAATTAGAAAACAAAATACCTCATCAACTTAGGTAAAGGATAATGATAAGCTAGATCATATATTAAGAGTTCATTTCAGTTACAAACTAGTGTATGATCTTATTAAATATTAAACATTTCAAAGTTTCCTATTCTTATCATAAAAACAGGGAACAAGGTGAGCCCATAGACATCTTCGGGGTGTGACTTTGTAACGTGATTAGTAATATGAACTAAAACAGTCAACACAAAATGAAAAGGTTTAATCTTTTTCTTTTTGTATATTATTATTTAGTAATTAGTATACAATCTACAAAGTGATCAACATATCAGGAATTATATCAAATCCTGAAAGTTATATGTAAAAAAATATCGAGTTGACTATTTAGCAATCTATCAGACCATCGCCATCTATATTAAGTCAATGCTACTTCTATTATACACAAAGAAAGCCTTGGAGTTAACGATTCATCATTCAGATGAACTTTTTAAATTGAGCTTTATTAATAATAAATAAAAGAATTATATTTATGTTTGAGAAACGCTTTATATGTTTGATAGATCAGTTGAACAAAACAATATATCATCCTAGAAAAAAAGAAATAGACGTTTTTTATTTGAGTGTTGGATCTTACCACGCAAGCTCAATTATTGGCAAAAACAATAAATTAAAATATCCAATCGAAAGAAATCACTTTTTTCTCGTACAAAAATTGCGGATCAGGTGAGAATAAATAAATTAAAGATTATTAATATTTCTTTCCACAGGGAAAAAAAAAAGAAATAAGAAAGAGACATGTTTTGACTGTTATGGATAATAAATTAAAGATGGCTAATCAGTGTTTTGCACTAGGAAGGTTAATAAATTAAATTTATTATAGTTCTCGCTTTTTAAGTTAATAGGTCAGATTTTTACCAATTATTTTATTATATAATAACGGAGAATTTAATAGCCGTGAATATGAATAAAAAAGATAAGTTTAGTTTTTAAAAATGACAGATAACTAATGTTTTTATAATCAATTTAGGTTATTATTTTCAATATCGGAGATTGATCACACTTTCATTATTGAAACATTAGTTGTGATTTGTCATTTTTAAATATAAAAATTACTTTTTTTATTCATATCCACGGCCTATTGGGCGGTGTGGTTATCATTCTCCGTGTGTGTATATGAAAAACTATATTGTGTTAAACCATAATGATTGAAAATTGAAGTTCTGCAAACTGTTGAAACTAAAATTCCTCGCTAATTACATGAAAAATTGAAGAAGAAGAAAAAAAAGGATGAGATGAAGCAGCTTAACACTTGTCCCCCAAAATGTGTCTTTAATCGTCATTACGTTATAATTTCATCTAATTAACTCATCCATTCGAGTATAGTTTCCCCAAATTAAAACTCGGATGTTTCATGCTCTTTTATAACTCAAAAATAAAAATAAAAAAGTAATAAATTCAAACATAATGAAACCGAATCGATCGGCATGGGAGAAGATAAGTAGAGGTCTAGATCTCTGTTTAAACCCAATATTGTTAATCTAAAGCTTCAAAACTCATGGGTAATCATTGTAATCACTGATCGGCTGTATAATTAAGAGCTCTTCAGCGTATGACGAGCGAATATAAACCAAATTGAAACGATCGATACAACACTACACGATTGATCATTTACAAATAAATTTCAAACAAACTAAAAGGAACAGAGATCGAAACTTTACCTTCTTCAACGAAGCCTTTTCGACTAGCTTTTTGACAAACATTTCTCAAATCAACACCAATAACCTCGAATCAAAGCACTTGAGGACGATCAACTGACTAAAAGCACTTTAATATACGATCTACCAGTGGAATTTTAGGATGTCCGGCGGGAGGAGAGAGTTGAAGAGTGTGTGCCTACTTGGTGAAAACCGCCGTGAAGTAGTCCTAAAATGCTTGTTTACGGGTTTTCTAATTTTCCTTTCTCGGATTTTATGATAATTTATATAAGATAAAGACAGCTTCAGAGATATTCGGTATTTATTTAACTAAATGTTTCAACTTACCCCCTTAAGATAAAACAAAAGCAATAAACTCCCTTAAAAGCTATAACATTTTAACTTTAGTTATAGTATAATTCTTTTTAAGATATATTTTGAACCGATTAAAACTAATGAAGCGTGACAATGTTTTTTAATGTATAAATATGACACCCAAAGCTCTTTATATGTACCCTTATTAAAGTTTCAGTTTATCTACCAATATGTTATTAATAACATTGTTGTTATTAAGATCGTTGACATAGAATCTTATCAGATTAAGTATGAAAAATGATATTTATGCTAAAAGGGGCGGTCAAGGTTTGACCCGGACTTTGGTATAAGATGAAAGATCCCGATTTTCGTAAATTAAACTTATTGAAAATAGTGGTGAGTCATTTGAATTTATGAAAATTCACTGGAATATTGATGGTTACCACTTTAAAGTAGATAGAATTTGTTCTCTAGAATAACTTAGTCGTAAAAATAATAAAATCTCCAAAAAAACATCAATTTTTTGTGAAAAAAAGGTCGTCGGTACGTTACTCGCTTGAAAACTCATGGGCAAAGATAACAGTACGTTTGAAGTTGCAAAAGTCATCAAAAACTCATTACAAGAAGTAACATGAACTAAAATATTAATGACGACGTGTGTAAAAAAGTTAAGGTATTCTATTAGTATAAAAATAAAACACGGTTGTACTTCAGCAACTTTAGCTCTTGAGTTGTAATTTTTTGCATTGATATAGGTAAATTGTGCTTGAATGGTCTTCCTACTTTAAAGAATTTTTAGATATACAATGTTAATAACACGAGTAATTAATATTTTTATTCATCTATAAAAGATAATATGTCTAATTTTAATTAATCGTTTGAGTAACATTTTAGTTCAATTTTGTTAACTAAATGTTAGTGGTTATTACCAAATGTTTACAATATTGATTATGATTCTATAAGTTTTCTAAAAAGAGTTTATTTAGTTATAACTACCAAGTCAGGAAAATTGCAAGATAATATAATACATTATTCATCTTTCTTTCTAGTTTGTGTAGCATATGTTTAAGAGAGTTCATATACCCTTATACTGTTTTCTCTTACTTATCCTTCTACTCACAAGATCAACAGAAGTGTCAAAATCAGTGAAGAAAGAGAATTAATTGACTCTACATGTCATCTTGTAATGAGTAGGAGGAAAAGTAGGAGGATATATCATTTTTTTATTTTTATTTTTTCTACTTTGGTAAATGTACTATCTAGTTTGACCAAATAAATGTATCCCGCAATGTGATAAATTGTTCTTGCTAACCAACATCTCTTGACGTTGATGTAATGTTGATTTAATAGTTTGTAACTTTAAGCTTGATCAACTTTGGACTCACTATCAAATTCATTCTGTTGTTGACGATAGGTAGAAACACATTTTCTTTTTCCACTTTTGAGATGTGAAAGTTTTCATTGTTATAATTTCATTTCATGTTAATGATGTATCCACATACGAGTTGTGACATTCTGCACGTTTTAAAACAACTTAAGTAATAAAACTATATTTATGAGTTTTCAAACTGCGTAAGTCCATTCATAACTCGAGCATTTACTCAAAAGTCAAGTCTTGTTTTTAACAATAAACATACCAAAACGTTTCTGACTATTACAAACTCAGCATAACCATTTATGGCTAATACGCGACCTTTAAGGATTGGTTTCATATGAAGCAATAGAGTCAAGGCCCAATATCACTCCATATTGGGTCAACGAACTTTCATACATGATCAATTTGTAGAATAATGAAAAACCCCTAGGTATTTTGTATTACATTGATAACTATTTATAGAGTACAAAGGGTACAGTAGAAAACCTAATATGAAACCCTAATGGGTCCTAGCCTATCTATACAATAGGGCTAGGTCATCTTATACTAAACCCTAATCTATATTCTCTAATACTCCTCCGCAGTGAGAGCGGTAGAAGATCGGACGCTTTCACTGGAGCGAAAAATACAATAAAAGAGATTAAATACATCAGAAAAAAAAGATATGTAGAAAAAAAACAAAGATATATAGAAAAGAAAATTCTGTGGCAGCAAGGCGGCGACGGGTTAGAGGCCAAAGAAGGTGACAAGAAGAGGTAGGAGCTACGACTGCAGCGGCAGGAGCTACAACTATGGCGGCTGCGGCAAGAGGCGGAGCGGCTACGGGCGGCAACGGTAGGAGCTACGACTGCAACAGCAGGAGCTACAACTACGGTGGCGGCAAGAAGCACATCAGCGGCAAGAGAGAGAACTAATAAAATTTTATTTACAATGCGTCCCTGGGGCAGGACGAAAGGGTAAAGAAAAGAAAGAATGTCGTCACTCAAGGGGGAAGACAGGGAGAGGAAAACAGCGGCGGCGGCGGAAGAGAAAGAGAAGATATGACCAGAACCATAAGACTCTGATACCATGTAGAATAATGAAAACCCCGTAGGTATTTTGTATTACATTGATAACTATTTATATAGTACAAAGGGTACAATAGAAACCCTAATGGTATCTAGCGTATCTATACAATAGAGCTGGGTCATCTTATACTAAACCCTAATCTATATTCTCTAATACAATTGCACTCGATCGTGCATGTGTTTATATCTTAAAGGCTTTCGCCATGAAGCCTTGAAGCTTTATGCAAGACCCACGTAGGGGGTTGTGTAGAGACTAAAGATTCGACTAGCACGCACACAAAAAGCTAAATTGAAGTTTTGAAGAGCTTTTGTTTTCATAGATATCATTACACTATATGTGAGTGCATGACTAGGACACATTTGCCTTCTCCTCCAAATAGCATGGCATGAGATCACATTCATTTGGCACAAAGCATATATATACCGAAATAAGGACCTCCATGTTACGTGAGAGTTGCTTATAACAATCGTTTTTTTGTAACAAACTTAGGAGATCGATATTCTTATATAAAGATGTGAGGTGAATCGTAATTTCGACCTCGTATAGACACACTTCAATCTCTAAATGGCCACCACGGCATGATGTTAACTGGCTATCCACGAGTGGTCCATAATTATATGCTCAAATATATCCCTGGAAATCAGGCCCAAGAAGTCCTATCTTTTGAAATAACCTTTTCCCTATAGAAATTGAGGATCTATCATCGTATTCACAAAAGTATTGCTCGGAACCTTAACTTTTAATAACGAAATTCATTTGATTCACATGACCAACTTAAGCGTCAAAGCCGTTTATATATATGGCTAAACTCAAGTGAATCCTTTGACTACAACTTCAACTATAATCGTAGATAAGAAGTAGAAACACTTAATTGATTCATCCTCGTTATCCCAAAAGCACTTATTGTAATCATATACTTGCTCAAATACATAAAATACTTTTATTTTAAGTTATAACAAATGACAAAGCTTACGAACTTTTGTCTTTATCGTCTATCAGTCATCTAAATTTGTGCAATGCATCTCTACGCGTATGGGAAAAGATATGATTAATTGATAATCAATTTATGTTTCGAAATTCGTACTTCGTGTAATTCATCAATACATCATGGGACATTATGTATATAAGTATACATGGACACCTTAGATTTCTAAGGGGATCATTATTCATTACTCAATGAGCATTGGTTTTTTTATCACGTAACATATTTCGTCTTATAGTAAAATATGTTTTTTAACGAAATTTGTTTTTTTTCTTTTTCCGTTTTTGCTTAGCAAAATGTATTATATAGCGAAATGAATGTGTGTATGTGTGAGAGAGAACATATATTTCCTTTTCTTGATCTTGATACCCTTGTAACAGTTGTTTTTATTATTATAAAGTTTAAGCAATAAATATTAACAAAGTCTTGTTAAAGAAATGTAAACATTTTTTTTAAATGCCGCCGTGGGAATAACAAAGGTAGAGGGACTAAAGTGTAAAAACGGGGAGCCATAATTAAAGACAATGATGTTAAGACACGTGGCAATTAATAACGGTGATCCGGAGATTGCAAGAAAGGAAACCAGGTTCGATGGTCTCATTTGGTTTGAAACGACAAAATAAAATCCAATCACTAAACTAAAAGAAATGCTCGCGTGACTCTCACGCGTTAGGACCTTGACCTCAACCGTCGGATCTGAAGTTGGCCCCACCTTACTTTTTTCACTCAAAGATCTGGTCTTTGGAAGCGCTTGCCTTTAGTACGGGGACACGTAAGGAGTAAGGGTAAATTAGTCGTTTAGAGTTTGGTCGGTGATTCGGTGAAGATGTTGGCTTCTTCGACCATATAATATTCTTTGGATACAAATAATTAAATAGTTTATTGTATTAAAGTATCGCGAATTTTTATAAGTTATTAATATATATATATATATATACTAAATTTTTTTTTTGTTAATAAATAACTCTCATAGATTTTTCATCATTGTATGCAAACAACTTTTTATTGTTTCTAAGGATGACAAAAAACCTCGTATTCGATGAGAAACCTGTTCTCCGACCCTGATTTGACCGGGAATCCCCAAGTTAATCGGAGATGAGGATAGGGACGGGGATTCCCCAAACTTAGAAACGGGGATGGGGACGGGGATGGGGATACCCCTTGGTTCCCCGACCTCGTACCCGACTCCGACCCCGATCCTGCATATATTATATATGTATATATATACTAGCATCGTACCGGCGCAATGCTGCGGCGGCAAATAATTTTTGTTTTATAACATGTCGCTTTCAAGAATGTAATAATATGTTATTTTCGCGATTCAATGTTACGAAAAAGTTTGCTACAACATGTCTGTTTTCTTCAATTTTTCTTTTATTTGCATCAACCATTTTATTAATTTTAAAAATACATTCTAAAAGACATTAGAATAAGAAAAAGATTTATATTTATGAAATAAATATGAGAGAGAAGTTAATAAAATTTGAAAATTTTTGTTGATGTGGTTGGATAATTGTGTTTATATGAGAGAGTGTGTTAATGTGAGAGAGTATATTTTAAATGAATAAAAAGTTAAAGTAAATTAAGAGAGAGAGTTAAATGGTTAAAGATTGAGTGTATGAGATTAATTTAGATAAAATGAAAGGCCAAGATTTTGTCTTGAGTGAATTTTAAGAACTCTTAAAATTAAAGAGAAGAAAGAATGTTAGATAGTTTATATAATAGTATATATACAGGAGAGGGTTCATTTGAGAACCAGTATTAGTGTAAGAACCGCGAGAACTAATCTTAGCCGTTCAATTGGTAAGTGGAATTAATAGATAAAGAGCA
>JAUEJL010053496.1:0-20301 GCA_032274825.1 Drosophyllum lusitanicum
AGGATTATACAACAATTAATTTAAATAAAAATAAAATAAAATTGAAAATAACAACATTTTTTTTATTTTACTATTAACAAATAATAATGACAACATAAAAGAGAACATATGAGGTCGGTGCTAGCAAGCGTTGACGTGTTCGTAAGCTAGCGAGGCGAGGCGAGAAAGAGGAAGGCGTAGATGATGTTTTGGTTCGGAAATTGAATAAGAGTTAGGTGTTGTTTGTTTGTTGCTAATAGAACTATTTAGCGCTAAATGTTGAACCATCTTTGAATGAAGACTATATTGAATGAAACAGAAGAACACTTTTGAATCATTCTACCTTAAAGTACATTCTAAATTATTAAACCCCCCTGTTTTTTAAGTATTTTACCATAATACTCCTTCTTTCACACATTGCCTTGTGAAAAGATCATATCTTTTAATATAATAAATCAATATTAAGGTTAAAATGGTAATTTCCATTATTCAGATTGTTCACTCAGAATACTTATCAAATAGCATATTAGCATGTCACATTCAGAATCATTTTTGTAACACCGGAAAATCCTAAGCCATTTTTTATGCTGCGGAAGCGTCAAACAATATTTACATAAAACTTGAATATTTACAACCGATAACATATATAATCCAAAAATCTCTGTTACAAAAACAACATTTGTTTCATCAAGTGTTACAAAATAAACACGGCTCGTTTCCATCTAAAACACATATCGAACAATAACTAACCTTGTTCTTGAATTAACAACAACAAATCTTCTCTTTCAAAATTTCAAGTTTGCAACTTTTGAGGTTTCTTCTTCACAAGGTAAGCACACACTTTTACACACACTTCACTTTCCAATATTACTAGAAATGAGAAGGTGGTTCAATTTACACGTACACACACCGCCTCTCATCCAAGCATGAGGTGGTTTTCTAATTATTCTTATCCAAATACATGCATACATACATACTTACATTCATACATACAAACCACACATACTTACATACATACTTATTCTTTTACTATCATGCATACTTACCATTTTATAATTAATTAATTCTTTTAATTAATTTAACTTACTTATCAAGATTACTTACTCAAATAAAAATAATCACATAATTAACAATTTAAAACACAAAATCACGTCCCGCTAACGACTAGCCCGGGTTTGCGGGTGTTACAAATGTATAATCAGATTTAGTAATTTTTGTTTTGTTCATCAATATTTGTATGACTGTTTATCATTTTTTATGAAAAAAGAGTGTAAAATCAGTTGAATATCATCTTTCTTAATCTCCTTCCAGTTTTTGAATTTAATGTCCCAGAAATCTCGCTGATTGTTATAAGCAATAAAAATTGATGTATATTTGCATTGCCTATTCTACCCTTCAAAGCCTACGTGTCAGTCAACTTTTTCTAATGTTCTCGGTTTGACATGTCTTGCCAGATCATCATATCCAATGGATGAAAATGCCTCTTACCACTCTTACTAATATCTCACTCTTACTATATCCCTTCCCTATATATATCTTATTAGGTACTTAACAAAGTTATGGACGACAACAGCAGCATAATAATGATTTAATCCACTTACGTACGCATGATTTGGGAATCTGATTCTGTGGTTGAAGAATAAAAAAAGGTCATGTCTGATTCAGTTTGGTTCCTAAATCAAACCCATTCCATATTCCCTCTTATCCATCTATTATATATATATTTGATTTAAGATTTTTTTTAAAAGAAATTTGCATATAAATATTGCCTTATTATTTAGATTGTTGAACGTATCACCTATGGTGTTGAAAACTAAATTAGGAACAAAATGGTGAGTAGTCTCACAAATTGCCTTATTTTTGTCCTCTAATGTTATATTACTTGCTTTATCCGATTATAACCAAGCTACGCATATTAACGAAACTAGTTATATATACAGACGAAAGAAATCCTAAACCACCATCCTCTAGAGGGTTGCCGTACGAGTTGTAAATGCATTAACACGGCTAATTATTAACCTCTTAATAGTTGTGTATAAATTAGAACAATATCAAGTCGAGTAGCTAGGGTTATATTACATTTCCCGGGCAGCCCGAATTCGAGACAAATGCAAGTGAATCGTGGGGTACGTTGAATTCTATGACACAACATCGCCGCTTTGCTAATGTTGCAACACGTTGAATGTATTATCGATGCATTTAACAAATCTTGATAGAGTCTCAACATACAAAGGTATGTTGTCTCCGTATATAGTTTGTAGATCAAAATTTTATAACTACTTACTTTCATTCTCTGCTATTATTTCTCAATCAAAAAAAATATTATTTATTATTCTAATTATGATGATAATATGCAAGTGAATCATTGGGTTAATGTTTTAAGTCAGTGTTGTAAATGTCCGACGACTTTCTTTATTTTAGTACGTGAATTACTGAATGAATGTTAGAGAACTGATCGATCGAATTGGCTGGCGAAGTGGTTAGCTTAATTCAATGTCCTATTACAATAGGAAACCTTAAATCATACGAGTTTTCATTTGTCTTATAAATAGGGATGAGCGCGGTTGAAAATGACCCAAAGTCAGAACCGAGGACTGAACTGTTTGTTCCTAATCGGTTCCAGTTCCAGTTTGGGTTCGTCGGGTAAAAAACGGAACCCGGTGGAACCAAAGTAAAGGAAATATAGAAACCGAGAACCGAACTAAAAGTGTATAAATCGGTCCGGTTCGATTCGGGACAAACGAGTTTTCTGCTCATCCCTACTTATAAAATAATTAATTTTTTAAAAAACATGGTCAGGTGAAACCATGAAATTTTCTAGTTTACACGTACAAGGAGGTATTATTTATGTGTGTTCAGCATGTAGATTATAAGGGATTACACTACAAGAAAAAGCGAATTTCATACGGCAAAATCCGTCGGAAATTGACGTTTCTGACGGATTTCCGTTAGATTTTGTCTGTCGGAAAATACCTCATTCGGGAAAAAAAATTACGACGGAATATAATATTTCTGACGAATATATCTGTCGTTCTTACTGGTTTCCGTCGAACTTCCGATGCATTACGAATGGATTTTCAACGAATTTTTCGATGGATTTTTGACAAATTTACGATGGATTTCCGACGAAATACCAGCATATTTCCAACGAACTTTTGATTGATTTACGACAAAGTTATGACGAATTTCCAATGTAATTTTGACGGATTTGCAACAAGATTCTAACGGGTTTGTGACGGATTTCCAACGAACTTCCGACCATTTTCAACCATTTTGCGGTGAAATTTTTGACAATTTTCTAAAGAATTTCCAACGGAGTTCTATCGAATTTTCGGCAGATTTCTAATGAATTCCCGGCAAATTTTTGATAGATTTTAAACATAATTTTTGACGTTAGTCAATTTTCCGAAAAATATATTAATAATTAATAATAAATATTGAAATTTGATAGCAATATATAACATAATTGTAACAAATATATAAACAAATACCAAACAACAAAATTCGATAACAGTTTTTAAATTTAGCAAATATCTGAATGTTCCAAAAAGCATTTAGCTGTTAGTTAATTTGTTAACAAGCATTAAAGTATGTAAATAAGTTTTGTTTAAATAACAACCGAGATCAATAGTAGCTAGTTGGGAGGTAAGGGGGGCCTCTCATTCAAAATATCGTCCACCTTTTCATTTGTTTGCTTAGTTTCTTCTTATAATCGAGTCACCCGTTTTTCGGTATTATTCAATGTTGGGGAGATAATCATTTCAGCCCATAATCAAACTTGTTTACTAAAATATGTAGGATTTGATGTTAACAAAATTACTTTCAGTAAGACTAAAATTAAACATATGTTGTTTAATTTCTGACACAAAAGTTACAAGCAATAGAGTATCTACAAGGACTCGTCTAAGTACTAAGTTTCAGTGAAAGACAACGATGAAAGACTTTGAAGTATTTCAAATGCGTAAAAGACTTTGAAACATTTCATATGGGTAAATATCAAAGCATCGGGTGAATAGCTTCGGAATCAGCTGAAGCATATGTCTATCGAACATCCCAACGTCTCTAACTGAAGACAAACTTATTATAAATGTATTTCTGTTCTACAAACTCTGGTTGCTAATGTAATTTTTATTAAGTCAAAATGCCAAACATTTGTTGTTCTATTATGCATTGGATCTTTCATATGTAAAAGTATTCACACTTTTTGTATTTGAAGATACAAACAAAGAACAAGCTTTACCTCTAGAAAAGGTTAAAGTTACCTTTGATGAAAAGATTTCGAAGATTTATTCAAGTACTAAAGTATGGCTGACAACTACATCTTTAGTAAAGTCAAACCTGAAGAAGCATGGCTGACGAAGAAAGTTCTAACATGAACAAGGAAAGTTAGAGTTTCAATGTAACAAGATAAGATAAATAATATTATTATACTGTCGATGAGAGGAATCTTTTTCGAAAAGAGCAAACACTCTACTTATGCTCAAGTGAAGTAATATTGCCACTTGACCATTTGCTTTATAATAATATTTATGTCTTTTTCAGTTATCACATCATCGCATAAAGGATCTTCCAAATTATCGGCCAAGAACTTCTATAAATAGACATGCATTCACAGCATGCAAGATACACTTACACTCACCGAGCATCTCTCTCGAAAAACTAAGCCTCAAGCAAAGCAAAATTTTAGAGTTTGTATAAGTGTAGAACAACGTGTCCATGTGTTGGACCTCCTAAATATTAGTTGTTTAAGAGAAGTTTGTCTATGTGTTAGATATATTAGCTGCCACCTTTTATTGTATTAGAAATTTTCGCTTCCTCATACATGTAATTCTTGATTCATAATTAATAAGAATTATATTAAAAGTATAAGTGAGTGCAATTATTTTAAAAAGTTTAAGTTTGTATTCAACCCCCTTCTACAAACATTTGTTGTTGTATACTCAATCTAGGAATAACATTCAACCTTTGTATTTACATAGTCAAACACATACAAACTAGTAATAATCATGAATAACTTTGTTGTACATATCAAATCTTTACAAGTTACATACATCATCGTAAGTTTATCGACCCATTATAACATTATAATACACTATATGTGAATAAAGAAAATAAATATTTACACGCTATATCTACTGTTCCGTATATTTACATATTATGACACAAGTGACATATTAAAACTTGAAGTTATACTAGGTATGTATGGGTCACCGGTCACATTGGTTGGAATGACTTGTATATGAACTAGTATGACTTAAGTAAAATATAGCATTAATATTTCTAAAATAACAATTACAACCCAATAGTGCACATAACCTACACATCATCACCTATTTTCATTTTCACAAACAAAATAAAAAATAAAATAAAAAAGGGGTTTGAGCTCCGTTGTAGCTCGTCGTGGTGGTGACAAGCAGGCCGACGACGAGCTAAGAACGAAAACGGCCTAGTGGAGAACAAGAGCATGACACCGGTGATGAGCTCGTCATGACGAGCTGGTGATGCCCACTACGAGCTGTCTTATTAAAAACATTATTCTCCATGATCCCTTAAAATATAACCATTTTCAAATACCTTATAGATGAAGATTAAATTATAATTAATAAAAATGATGATTTTAGCCTTAACTAATTGATCTTGATATAGATCTAAAACACATTTTTTTGAATCATTTCACATTTTCTAAATCTAGCTTTGACTATTTTAAGAAACACCATTTTATAAATATAACTTCCAGCTGCATCATTTATAATTCCATATCCATGTTCAACTCCAACTTCATTTAGTTTTATTTAGCAGTTTTCAAAGAGAAGTCTGTGGAACTCCATCAATTTCTAAAAAAAAAAATCTTCTATTTATAGTCTGCTTAAAAAACAAAATACATTTTTTATTTTTTTATTTTTCGTGGAATTTCTGACTTACTTCTCAAAAAAAAAAAAAAAAAAAAATCCGACAAAACGCAAACACCCTTATTAGTTATTAATTGATTTCTTATATGTAGTATAGTATAGTATAGTTTTCCCCGAAAAAAGAGTAATGAGAGAAGTGATGTAGATAATAAATGCAGTAACACGTGTCACGTAACCCAAATCTTCCCGGTTAACACCATCCTCACCTAATTATTTTTAATGACTTGAAATAATTCAGTTTCAGTTTCACACAATCCGTCTTTATTTATCTCTCCCACTATTCCCTTTCCCTTCCCCTTCTCCTTCATTTCAGCCGATTACATAACGCCCCAAAACTTCAACACCATAACCTTCCTTCTTCTGAAATTTTCAATCTCTTTAACCCACTTCTCATTAATAAATCTTTGTATTCCCAACCACGCGCGGTTCAGTGACGTGTCTTTTGTATGCGCTTCATCTTACAAGTAAAGGCAATCTGATTTTCTCATCATTTGAACTCTTTTATCCAATTCTGTGTATGATCCGCCATTCAAGCTAAAGTCTTTCGTCCCCTCGACTTCTTTAGTTGCAAATGATCTTTTTTATTTGCTGGTGTACCGTCAAAATGTGGTCTTGGAGAATTTGTCTGTAAGGTGTTGTGCAAAATCCTCAACGTGGCTTTGCAGATACGGTTTGAGGAAATGGGATCTGAAAATGGGTTTTATGCGGGTGGTGAGTTTAGTCTGGAAGCCAAGTGGTTGGTTGATCCAAAGCTTCTTTTTGTCGGTCCAAAGATCGGAGAGGGTGCACATGCCAAGGTCTACGAGGGCAAGTAAGTTGACTTTATTTTCAGCAGAATCAACCGTTTAAGAAACCCCAGTGCCCAGTTTCATTTTAACTAGTAATTAATTGGGAATATGAGTATATTGTTCTTTAATGTGATGTTCATCTGCTTGCTAAGATACTCGGTCCATAAAGTTATGAACAGTCTTCTAATTTGCTCAACTGCACTGTTAGCAGAGATCAGTAGAGTATAGGGCTTGAGATATAGTCTTTTAGGTTTGTTGAAGCTCATTCAGTTGTTCTTGTTGATTTTTGTGCATTTTCCCAGATATAAAAACAAGAATGTTGCAATTAAGATTGTAAACAAAGGTGATACGCCTGAGAACATTGCAAAAATTGAAGGCCGATTTGTGAGAGAAGTTGCAATGTTATCTAAAGTGCAACACAAGAACTTAGTAAAGGTACTTAATACTATGCTGACATGATCAAAGCTCGAGACAGTAGAAATAATGCATATTGAATGTCAAAATCCTTTAATATTGTGCTACATAATCACAGTTTATTGGAGCATGCAAGGAACCAGTGATGGTCATAGTAACCGAGCTTCTTACGGGCGGAACATTAAGGAAATACTTAGTGAATATGAGGCCAAGGGGCTTGGATAGACGTGTTGCCATAGGTTTTGCTCTTGATATAGCTCGTGCTATGGAATGCCTACACTCACACGGGATCATTCACCGTGACTTAAAACCAGGTGAGTTGGGATCATTTAAACGGGGGAGTTCTATTGTTAGCCTTATTCGGTATGGAAACATCAACAGATGCTTATGATTATATTCATGTTGTATATGCATATAAGCACTATATAGTTCATAACACTGCATTATCCATTCCAGAAAACTTGCTGCTGACAGCAGACCACAAAACTGTGAAACTTGCTGATTTTGGTTTGGCAAGAGAAGAATCGTTAACAGAGATGATGACTGCAGAAACCGGAACCTATCGTTGGATGGCTCCAGAGGTAATTAGTCTCTTCCGAATATTAATTCTATAAAATAACTACATTTCTATTGCTTTCTCATTGAAAAGTTAATGGAAGTCATTCAATAAAAACCCAATACTTGTTTTGTGATTGTAGCTTTACAGCACTGTAACACTGAGGCATGGTGAAAAGAAGCATTATAATCACAAGGTTGATGCCTATAGCTTTGCAATTGTCTTGTGGGAGCTCATACACAATAAGTTACCCTTTGAGGGCATGTCAAATCTTCAGGCAGCCTATGCTGCTGCTTTCAAGGTACATATATATATTTTTTTAAATCATTTTGTCCGACTAATCTTTTTGTTCTTGAGATAATTGTACCTTATATGTACACACATGATAGAAAAAAAGAACAAAGAATTAAGAATAGCTGGAAGTGACAATTTCAATCCATTTACTATGAAGTGGTTGATTCTGGTCTTGTTCTATTTCTAAGTTCGAACAGGGTAGAACCAAATATATGAATTAAGGCTTATTCCTTTAAATTTTTTAACGAATGACCATAATGTATTTCGGTTAGCCACCTGATCCAGCCCGTTTCTGTTCATACTAAAAAGTTAATTTTGGCCTGTTGCCCAATCCTCCAAACACACCTTTTTGCCACCTTTGCTAATAGAGTATGAAACTCGGTAAGATTAACAAACAAATTATTAATAGTATTTTTTTTAAAGAATTTGGTAAGAAGTGTTTCATACCAAAACATTGCGTGTTTTTGGCAAGAACCTGTTTTAACTTCTACAATAGCTGCTCATTTTGCCACCTCCGTGAATCAGATATGGAAGATGCTACAGTTTTTCATTAAGGTGTTTGACTATCGGTCGAAACAGAACAAAACCAAATACTATCAATGTATTACAATGATCATTGTGGTTTGACTTTTATCAGCATGATAGATTAAATCGCAGCCACTGACTTATATTGGTTTTGATAAATAAATAGAATGTGAGGCCAAGTGCTGATGACCTCCCTGAGGATTTGGCATTAATAGTGACATCGTGTTGGAAAGAGGATCCGAATGCTCGCCCAAACTTCAGTCAAATAATTCAAATGCTGCTTCATTACTCGTCTGCCAACTTTCCCCCCGAACCCCGGCCCACAGCCATCCCACCTCGGGTTTTTGCTTCTCAAAATGCAGTCTTTTCACCCGATTCTCCCGGTACAAGCACCTTAATTGCAAAAACAGATGAATCGGTCGAGGGAACACCAAAAACACCAATGGAAAACACCCCTAGAGGTATTTTCTCCTGCTTTTGTCAGTGTTGTTAATGGTGGAAGCTGAGCTATTACTTCTGTATACAGTTAAAAAGGAGCAAGAAAAATGGAGCAAAGGATTAGGACTTTATGCTAGCTTTTCAGTGAGAAGTTGTATGATTAATTAATTAATTAATTAGTTGTGTCGCGCTTTTGAACCATTGCATCTGGTTTTTGTTGTAAACTAACCATTATTTTTATGAAAACGTTAAAAGAACACTATGGTTTATAATAATGAGCGACCTTAAACATTTTTTGAGGCTGTAAATGGAGAAAAAAAAATAAAACTCCACCTTGGTGGTTTTTGTCGCTCAAATTTACAGGAATTGGTGTTCTTTTACAGTAATAATTATAATGGTTTGCTTATGATGGAAAACCAGCTTTGATGGTCAAGAAAGTCAATAAGGTTTGCTTATGATGTATAAATTAGAAATAAGATGCCTCGCTCTAAGGGCATTATTAAACCCTGTTAATTTTTAATCCTCTTTCCTTATATTTTCCCTTGAATTTAACACCCGTCCTGATGAAGCAAATAGAAGGATAAGTAGGAATATTTTGTAAAAGTATATAAAACCTCTCTTTTTCTGATGTCGATTCACTTAGGCGTCTACCAGACTAACAGCACCTCCTCCTCTCCCATATTAATGCCAAACAGAACAACTTCACATTTTTCTTTTGAGTTTACTTGTAACTGATTATTATAGTTCTTTATGTGATTACTGTTATTTGAAATAATCAATATCAAGTTTGAATATCAAAAACTGTTTACTTGCAAGATTCTTGGGAATACCATGAAACTGGGATTCGGATTCCGTCATTTAGTCTGTTTGTTTGACAGAACGAAAGCCCCAAAGGATTGGAATTACAAATTAAAAGTCTGTTCGGTAGGATTATGAGGCTTTGAGATTCTTGTTTTCATAATTTCAAGGTTTTTAATTTTGTTCGGGTGTCAAAATCTTGAAAAGATTATTGAAATACAGTCTTTCATGATTCACAATAAGAAAGTCCTTTTTAAGTAGCTTATAAATAAGGATCGAGTCTGCTATAATTAAGTTTACCATGCTACTCCTGATCAATTATTTGATGTTTCAACAGCTTTGTTATTTATATGCCCTTAATTTTGCTCTACCAAACACCTTTTCTTAAAAATTTTAATCTCCAGCTTCAGTTTTATCTCTATCTCCATCTTGTTTTCTACTTTTCTTAAACGCACCATTCAAATGTTTTGTTGCCAGAACGAAGTAGTTGAATTTCTGAGGAATTTTACATACAATTTCTTTTAAAAGATGTCTGTCTTATAAAATAAGATGATAAACCCATATCATGACTTTAGAAATTGTATTGATGTGGATGGAGAATTATGTTGGTACGAGAGAGTATATTGTTGGGTTTGTTTGTTTCAAAAGATTGCAAGGATATCTAAATATGAGTCATTTTATTTCTTAAATTTTTAAAGTTTACAAGTAAAGTAAAAGAGAGAATGTCAAATATATTATAAATTAAAATTTTTATTTTATTTATACAAGTCATTTATAATAAGGGTTTAGTATTCAAAAGTGTATCGAAGTTGTCACTTTTTGTTATTGTATATAACTAACTTTCAAAACTACCATTTAGTGTATCGAAGTCTCAAAAACTGCTGTTTGATGTACCCGTTTTGTTTTTACTTTTTTTTTAAATGCTAACATTTGCCACCTTATTAATTATTGTCACCTCATAATATTCAACAACATTTTCATTTTCAACAAGATGAACATGAAGATGTGTTCTTCCTTCAAGAACATCTTCATCTTCAAAATTCATTCTAACACTCAAATTAATTTAACAAAATATGAATTCAAGATCTGAACTCAAAATCAAAACCCACGAAGAACACCTAAAATGTGTTATGTGGAACTATCGATACCTCAACAAAGATCTCGGTTCGTGAACTAACAAACAAGAACATAACTCACAAACAATAACATCTAAAATCTCTAATCAACAAGATGAACAAGAACTCACAAAATCGAAACCTAAAAACAAAAACCCTAAAATCACAAATCTGTTTGTGAGATATCAATTGTTCTAGAAGCAAAATCGGAACCAGAATATGTTTGTGAGGTATGGATCGATACCCTAAAAGCGAAAAACCTAAAATTACACATCTGTTTGTGAGGTTTCGATCGTTCCAGAAGCAAAATCGAAACCAAGAATCTGTTATTGGAACCAAGAAGCAAAATCGAAACAAACAGATATGTGTGAAACTTCGATCGAACTTACCCCAAATTGAACCTCAATCATATCTATGAAGGAACCCCAAATCGAAACCCTAAGATGAACAAAGATGAAGATGAAGCAACCCAATCGAATCGTTTTGTTGAAGTAGTAGATGGTGTTGAAGTCGGTGGTGGTGGTGCCGGCCGGTGGTTGAAATTCTTGAATGCACGGTGCATTCTTCTTCTTCTTCTTCTTCTTATTATTATTATTATTATTATTATTATTATTATTATTATTATTATTCATGTTAAACAAAAAAAGCCATGTCACCCGCCACGTCACCCATAATCGTGCCACATCACCCATAACCTACTATAAAAGGTAACGATACATTAAATGGTAGATTTTGACACTTGAGTACATTAAATGGTAGTTTTGAAAAATGGGTATACACAATAGCAAAAAGTGACACGTTCGGTACACTTTTGGATACTAAACCTTAGAACAAAAAATACATTTAATAGAAATAACAAAAACAAATTATGCAATTTATATTAATAATTCTAAATAAGATTTTGGAAAAATTATCTATAACTTTAGCGTTTGGTTTATGAAGTTTTTAAGGGTGTTAATTTAGCAACATCCTAATAAAAAAAAGAATCTAACTAAATATAAATAATATTTTTAAAATAAAGTATATATTTTAATTAATATAAATAAAAGACTAACATTTATCAATTTAATTAGAGAATCTCAACTCTTCGTTTAGTTAGAATTAAATCCTAAGCATTTATTCGTTCAAAATTTAAAACTCAATTTTAACTTTAAATGGTTGATATTCAAACTCAATTTTGACTTTAAATCAATTTAAATTATGTTAAACCATTTCTTTAATTCAAATTTCTTATCAACTATATTAATTAAGGAAAAAATCTATTAAATCTTGAGTTACATCAATAATAAAATATTATACACATTCAAATCCATTATCCTTATCTATATTTATTATATAATACATATCTATCTTATCATAATTTAATATTACATCATCCTAAAGCTGTCTTCATTTATTTTTTCTATGTAAACTAAAATTAATACAAAATTCTTTTAGGTTTTAAAAAAGTCTCATATTTGACTCTTATTTTATTCATACAAAACAATCATATATTTACCTAAGTAAATGTAAAATAATATTTTTACATAAAATAATTATGCTTATCCGTGTGTTTACACGAGCATTTAAACTAGCTAGCAATCGAATAACCAACTAAAACAAATATGTTTTACGCGGCTAAATTAATTTCTATTACTAAACATGCGATATCCATCACTTTTTCTCCTTTTCATATCTATTTAATGGATTGAGATCCTATCATGTTGTGTTTAAACATTACTACATATGCTCTATCATAAACATGAGAGTAGGAGCTCTTATTTTAAATCATGATTGAGTTCCTAAATATATAGACTCTACTCTCATATTTATAAGAAAATATGTACGGTGTCATGTTCGAACACAATATTAGAAGATGTCAATCCCTTATTATATGATTAGTTAAGAAATGATACATAAATTTTCTATTTTATATTTTTTACAGGTTTTACTCCGTAGGTAGTATTTTGGAACAAGGTATATTTCATTTTCTGATAGCTCTTAAGCATATTAGAAAAGAAATGACATAGACAAATGACATTATCTATTGTGTATGAACAAATTTTGTGAAGTACGAATCAGCTCCCAACATATAACATGAATGTTTTTAAAGATTGTGTTGGTTTCAGGTTGGGCATTATTAGAAAAGAAAATAATGATTTTATACTTCACTTAATGTATCTTTGGCTGGTGTTACCATTTATCCATCAACTTCCAGAAAATTACAATCTTTTAATATAAATATAAAGAATAACTTTTATCTATTTAATTAAATAATTATAACTTTTTATTTATTTAAAATTAAATTCTTTTTATTCATTTTTTTAATATTAAAATTTAATTTTGACTTTTGAATTCAAAAATTAAAACTTAATTTTGACTTTAAATAGTCAAAATTAACTTATTTTGACAAAAACTAGAATTCAATTTTGACTTTTGGATTAAATTCTAACTATTCATTTTATTAAAATTAAAACTTAATTTTGACTTTAAACGATGAAAAGTAACTTATTTTGATAAAAATTAGAATTCAATTTTGATTTTTGAATTAGTCAAATGTTATATTTGGTTTTGTTTGTGAGAATAATACGGAATGTAGGTACCTTTTATAAGATCATGGTTATCACCACGAGTCAAATTTGGATTCTCAATTTAATTACGCTAACATGGTACCTGCACAATGCTATTGCGACAGCTAATAGTTTTTGTTTTACAACATGTTGTTTTCAATAATATTGAGTGGAGAAGAAAAAGAAAACATCTGCTTATTTTATTCATATTAGAGAAAGGCTATTTATAGCCACCATACAACTCAACACGCAACACTAAAATAGCTATAAAATTCTTCAATTTGACCCATTCCTCACATGCACATTCCTATCGTACCCAACCAATAAGCGATCAAAGCCTACCGTTTCAAGCTAACAAATTATTCATTAAACCATAATAAATAAAAAACTGAACACTAACTAAAAAACCAAAGACTCAATCCATGCATACGATCCCGTTAACTGTGAGCTACTAACCGATTAACCCAACAATTACCCCCTTAAGCGGTTATTTTACCCATAAACTCACAACAATGTCGGTTCTTCTTCTTGAGTCAAACTTGCCTCGTTTTCTTTGTCCTTCCATTTTGTACATTCATTTGCGAAATGTCCAAACTCCCCACATTCGTAACATCTAAAACTGCTCTTCCTGAGCCCTAGGTCCCTTCCACGACCTCTTTCTCATGTACCAAACCCTCTTCCCCGACCTATTCCTCGTCCATAGTGCCTACCATCATGCTCACTATTCTTCAAATAAAAGCCGTCCTTGTTCCTCATCCTTTTAATCATGACTATTGAGTCGTTCTTCGTAAGCTTTGAGTCTTCCCACCGCTTCTTCAAACGACATGCTTTCGATCTCCGAATATTGCTCGATAGAGGCAATAATTGGTAGAAATTTCTTTGGGGCTGAATTAAGAAGCTTTCTTACAATGACTTCTTCTTCAAGACTTGAACCTAGGCTTTTAAACTTTGCTACTATCCCACTAATCTTGCCCGAAAAATCATTGATAGTCTCGGTCTCTTTTCATCCTAAGCATTTCCAACTCACTTCTGAGTGTTTGCAAACGTGCCTTTTGGACTCGATCGACTCTTAAATATCGAACCCGGATCGATTCCCAAACATCCATTGCATCTTTATGCTTCGAAATCTACAACAAAATATCTTCCGGTAGAGTCCGGAAGATGATGGCTTTAGTCATATAGTTTTTCTTCGCTTCCACGGTTCCTCCGGTTCACGGCCTCCCATAAACCACATGCTTGTAACACCGTCTCAACCAAAATCGACCAAGAAGTGTAGTTCGTTTCGGTTAGTTTAGGACATTGAAGAGGTACATTACCCTGCTCATGAACCGTCAAGGCTCCTGCATTTTCTGCCATTTTCTTGCTAAACTTTCGAGTTTCAAAAATGGTCTTGATCTAGAACTTGCTTCTTTTCTTCTTGCCTCTTGCTCCTTGATTTCTTGCTTATCAACTCTTGCTACTTGTGGTTTACTTGCTTTGATTTCTTGCTCTCTGCTCTTGCTTCTTCTGATCACCACGTGATCAACCTTGTTGCTTGCTCTCTTCTTGATTGCATAAGGTTACAATCGGTTCTCTCTTCCTTACTTCAAACAAGACATGAACCTGGCTCTGATACCAAGTGTTGGTATAAAGCCAAAAGTTACAGACCCTCTTCTTTATTTAATACGTACAAGAACCGAAAAGGAGAACATTACTTTGATGAAAGAAAAATAAAGAATTGAGTGGAGAAGAAAAAGAAAACAGCTGATTGTTTTATTCATATTAGAGAAAGGCTTTTTATAGCCACCATACAACTCAACGTGCAACAGTAAAATAACCATAAAATTCTCCGGTTTGACCCACTCCTCACATGCACATTCCTAACGTACACAACCAAGAAGTTCAGTCAAAGCCTACCGTTTCAAACTAACAAATTATTAATTAAACCATAATAAATAAAAAACTAAACTCTAATTAAAAAACCAAAGACTCAATCCATGCATACGATCCCGTTAACCGTGAGCTACTAACCGATTAACCCAACAAATAATGGGTCAGGTTGATGTATTAAAAAAGTTTAAAAAAAACAGGTTAGTTAATTAAAAAGTAGATTACCAGATGAGTTTATTAAGATAGCATGATGAGTTAGTTAAGACAACAATTACCAAACAACATGATGAGTTGATTAAGATACAACACATGATCTTGTTCAAGGACCTCTTGTAAGTTCTATCTACTTGTAAAATCTATTTACAGACATATTATATAAAATCTTCCCTTTCAGCTTGTCAATTATACAGGATTTAAAACTAGGAATTCTTACAAGAGATGACAACTAAAAACCTATCCGTTTAAATAATATAGCATCACATACAAAGCATCATATCAGTTAAAAATAATATAGCATAACAATTGGTTTTTGTTGACTTGGTAGGTAAGATTTTGGTAGTAACCAATTAGACAACCCGACCCATTAATGGCATTATAAATAAAATAAAATTAAAAAACACGTTAGAACAGTTTTTGAAAAGCTGATTTCCGTCATGTGTTGGGTTGATTTATTAAAAAGCAGATTACCATATGAGTTTATTAAGATAGGGTTGGGTTGATTTATTAAAAACAGTTTTTATAAAACAGGGCAAATTACCAAATGAGTTTATCAAAACTAGGAATTCTTACAAGTGACCACAACTAATAGCCTATAGTTGAAAATAATATAGCATCACATACAAAGCATTATATCGGTTGAAAATAATATAGCAGCATCAGAGTTGGTTTCTAATCCGACCCGTTAGACAATCAGACCCATTGATTTGTGTTTTGGTCATCAAGTCACCTATTAGACAACTTGACCCGTGGCCTGTCTAACCAACGACACAAACAACAATTTAAGCAAACCCGTTAAACAACAATTTGCAATTAAAAATAGATAAATTGATCTCGTATCGATTAAATAGCAACAAACACGAAAAAATGAAATTGACATACCTTGTTCATTTGTAGATATCTCTTTCTGAGAAGATTGGACACCTTGAGTTTCAATGGTGTGATGACCTTGAGAGTTTGATTCAATGGCATTGAGTTTCAGTAGTCTCATGGGGTGTAACAATCTCGGTAGAAGTGATACATAGCCTCTTGCGTCTACCCATACTAGAATATACAAAAAAGACATGTAATACAAAATAGTTTACTCATTTAAATATACGATATTCAATAAACAAAGTAAGAAATCTAAGTATTCTAAGTCTTGTATCTACACATATAAAGTATATAAGAACATCAACAGATCTAACTTTAAATTAAAACATCAACCGATTTTTTAAGGCAAAATACCATTCACTACCAGCTCCATTTTGGGAGCCCTAATACGAGATTGCCAAAGGAAAAATAGATCAAGGCAAACAAATCAGTAATTCAAGCTATCAAATACATCAAAGGGATATGTAGTTGGTCAAGAATCATAAAATAACCCTTCAATTATATCTTATTTTACAAAATCAGATTAGATAAATAGACTCACCGGAGGAGAAAATATCCTCGATGTGATAACGTGCGAGTGAAGTTTTTCAGTGAAAACCCGGTATGAAGTCTTCGGTGATAACCAGGGTTGACGTCTTCGGTGATGAAGTCAACATCTAGGCCTAGTGGATGAGAATCGTCGACCTAAGAAGATGACTTGGTAGAGAGCAATTGGAGGAGATGTGAAAACTTAGTGGAGTAGTGGACAAAATTAGGGCAAATCATTAAGATTTTAGACTACGAGACTATCGATGGAGGGAATGTGAAATTCATTGGGTTGAAATGTTGGAGGGAAAGGAAAAAATGCCGCCTATTTTTCAATCTCTTTTAGTGATTTTGGTGTCTTGGCATATTGGGATACAATATACTAGATTTCTAACCCTTGTAAACACGGGCTTGTATATACGATTTTATCCATTTTTTGGTATGTTCATAAGTTTAACACAATAAAATTTTAGTAAACATTAGACAAACATCCATTTAATAAATTTAAAAACTAAAAGGTTGGTCGGAATTAAAACCAAAAGAAATTATACACACTTTTCACTTAATAGTTGGAAACAAACCCTCCGTGTAGAACGTTCATCTTTTGATGTATCAATGAGATCGTGTATCCACCTAGCACACCAATGACATCTACATACCAATCCACCAAACAATATGAAAAATTATGCAAGCACACCAACGACATCTACATACCAATTTACCAAACAATATAAAAAATTATGCAACAACATCTACGTACCAAAGAGAACAAATGTAAATAAGAATATTCACAAAACAAAATTACCTATTGCTTGCTCTTCCCCAACTTTCTTTTCAAGAATGTTGTCAAATGTCGTGAATGAAAACATAATCACTTCATGTGGAAAACCATTGCTTACTTCTTTCACACGAGCGTGTGGCACGAAATTAACTTGGTAGGAATGTGTATTCATTTTAACACGACCATTGTTATCCGCCACACCAAAATTATTAATAACATTAACACTTCCCTCAACAATCAAGTCTTGAAATTTCATTATTAACCCTTTCTTCACGGATGCCGAAATCCTAGTTCCCTTTAAACAAACAAAACAACCCAAAAAACATACATAAGATTGTTCTATCTATTCTAGAAGATTAAAAATGACATACATACCTCCTCATCCATCAAAACCATTTCGATGCTATAAACTTCGGAAGGTTTCATATACACGTGTTGTTGCCACAACTGGACTACACGAACCTTGATTATCCAACCATCGGAATGAGGGTTAACTTCACTTAATAGATGATATTAGGGTGCCATTTTCTTAGCGGGAATAAAAGTACGCGTAAAAAAAGTATAAGCAAACAAAAGCAAATTAAGAAGAATGTTAATCAATTTATAGAGCTTACATAGAAATGGAGATTTGAAAGAGCTCTTATTACCATCAACTCACAATTAATTGGAAGGAGTTCTTGTAACGGATCATTAAATACCGTATTAAACCAATTCAATGAATACATTAATGTGCTCTAGTGAAGTATATACAAGAATTCAAGCATTTCAAACGGTTCATTAAATACCGAAATCAAACAATTCGGTGAATACATTTTTGCAAGAAGAAAGCCAAGTCCTTGTAACGGATCATTAAATACAGTATTAAACCAATTAGATGAATATATTAATGTGCTCTAGTGAAGTAAGCAAAAGGTACCTATTAATGGGCTGTATAGAAGGTGAAAATAATAATAAAAGTCCACTTAAATTTATATAGGAGCCCAAACTACTAATAGGTTGCCACATCATCAATACATACCTTCTAATTGCTTTAGATAAGAAATCAAGAGGCCACATAAGAGAGAAAGGGTATTAAGTTATAAGGGATATAGATTATATGTGTTATGTTTCAGAAATCTATAATGACATATTTTATTTTGGTGCCATTATAACTTTATGTACTAATGGCATAAAGTAAAAGGCTTCCACTGAAAAAATAATGTTCTTTCATGACATACATAAAGCGCCATTAAAATATAAATTAGTGGCACAAAAACTAAGTGCCATTAAAAAAGTTTGTCGCTAAATGGCATTTTTTTGTAGTGAGCTACGGTGTGTCTATGATTCTATTTGTAGTTATATAAGTATATACGTTGTTCATTAGTGACTAAACAAACAATAATTGTTGTTTGTCGGGGAATCAACTAAACAAGCTTAAATTCATTGAAAATAAAATTATAGATTTTTAATAGTTGTTTGCGAAGGAACAAACTTAAATTCACTACACCAGAAAATTATTAACTTAAAATAGTAATTTTAGAAAAACTTGCCTATCTTTGGCTCTGTTCAGTATTGTATAGTGTAAAAATTATCTTTAATCTCATATACTTTTGGCCGTGTTCATTATTGAATATGGTAATGATGATAAACTTGTAAATATTTTGGGTGTGTTCACCGGTGAAATACAAATAAGTGGCTAAAATTGTTTCTCGTACTTTTTGCAAATAAAACATTTTTCGCACGAACTCTCCTATATATATAGCGGTTCAAATGAAAACTGTTTTTCGTACGTGAACTAATATGGACTAATCATTTAATTTTCTATCTTTTTTATTTAAATTTAAATTTAAATGGTAGTTTGGGCATTTTTACATTACCCTCACTTTTTAAAACAAATATATCTATCAAACAAAAAGATGTTAAATTACAAAAATTATACGAAATTAACGAGAAAATTATGCTCTTTAATTTGAGACCGATCTTGCTATATTTTTTAAAAAAAAATTCCGTGTTTGTTGGGTTTTTTTAACACATGTCTCGACATATGCACATCTGCAAATATATGCACGTGTGCAAATGCACAAATGCGCCTAGTTTTTTCATGTAGATATACACATGTGTATATGTCGAGACCTATGTTAAAAAAACCCAGCAAAAGCGAATTTTTTTCTTGAAAAAATAGCAAAATCGGTCTCAAATTAAGGAGCATAATTTTCTCGTTAATTTAGTATAATTTTTCGTAATTTAACACTTTTTAGTTTGATGGATATATTAGTTTAAAAAAAGTGAGGGTAATGTAAAAATATCTAAATTGCCCCAAATTAATTAATGATAAGTTTGATTAGTTTAAGATAATACATTAACAACTCTTTAACGTGGACCCTCCATCTTTTTTATCAATTGCTATAATTAGTTCTCACAGTTCTCGTACTAAAATAGTTTTCATTTTAACCGTATATATATATATATATATATATATATATATATATATATACATATAAAAATATGATCAATATAGAACCACTCCTTAATTATAGAACCTAAAGAACTATTTTGGGCCTTTAGATTTAAAGATTAAGGGCTGAGATTTAATACTAATAAAAAATTTAAAAAAAATCAATTAAGCAATATATATCAACTTGCAAGGGGTAAAATTGGAACATAACTCCACTTAGTCTCTCTCTTCTCTAAAC
>JAUEJL010053507.1:0-20299 GCA_032274825.1 Drosophyllum lusitanicum
TCTTTTAGAATTTATTTTTAAAATTAATAAAATAGTTGATGCAAATAAAAGAAATTTTGAAAAAAACGAACATGTTGTCGTAGAAAACTTTTTCATGACATTGAATCACACGAATAACATATTATTACATTCTTGAAAGTAAAATGTTATAAAACAGAAACTATTTACTGCCGCAGCATTGCGCGGATATGATGCTAGTTAGTTGATAAAAGAAACGAGAACAACTTTTGGCGTAAGTTTCCGAACAATCTATGAAAGTCAATCTGCACATATTTGCCCCATAAAATTTGAAGAAATTTCTTTCTGGACACCGCTTGATTTGCCCGCCAGTATTTTCTTTTTCACAACATTCCATTAAATCCCTAATTTCCACATAAACCCTACCAAGTTTCCCCCCCTGAGATGAGATGTGAGATTAACAAAAACCCTTTTAGATCATCCCCCCGCTCCTTCAAAGATCTCTAGTTTGTTACTCACAATTTCAGTTGCCGTCTCAGAACCCTAGCGATTAAATGCAAATTCGAGTGTTGTCAAAATAGTTCCGCGCTATTCCAGATTTGTTAATCGTCAACTATCCTGTAGCATTCTCCGAGGAAGACGAAGATGTCTTGGGAAAACGATATCGTAATGCGTGATATTACTAAAGCAAGTCTGGTAGTGAGCGACCGTATTGGTAGAGATGTTTCAGCGCAGCTTGACCTTGAAGAAGCCCTAGAAGCTTCTAGATATACTAGTCATCCGTACTCTACTCACCCCAGAGAGGTAAACCTCAAATGCTGTTTAATGACTTTATCAATGCGTGTCCACAGCGTAGGATTTGTAACTGAAATTATTCGAAACCCTTTTACTTTCTAACAATTTACCTGTTTGGGCGTTCGCTGGAAGCAAACAAACCCTTTTTTTCAACTTCAGACTTTATAGGATTTATAAAAACTTTCAAAGAATCAAGTGCCAAGTACCTTGCGTTGAGTTGAATTTGGGAAATCTTTTAACAGCCTGCACTTCAAGTAGCAGCTCTGGGAAAAATAAATCGCAAGTGTAGCCCAAGTTTTGGAAATACAGGGGTAGAATGAATTCGTACGTACTTCAGTGAGATAAAGTGAAAGTATCACTTATATAAAAAGTTAACGATATCAAAAGAATTGATCACGAAAAGCCTAGAAATTGGTATGAATATCTGTTTTGGGGGGGGGGGGTTCTTATTAACGAAGTTGGTGTTGAGCTCGGATGGGCAAGTTTGGTGATACTAAACTTTCACAGTTCAATTAAGAATCAAGCTTTTATTAGATGTACGTTGTGCAGATTATTATGTCTTTTGGTTTTAATGTAAGACTGAGGTGACATCAATAAAGTAGAACATGTTTCTTCCAACAAAATTTGCCCATATATTTATCCAGTAACTATGTTCCAAAAAGCACTGGCTATTTTATTAGCTAGATTCACCGATTTGCAAATCTATATTCATATACTTAATCTGAGTCTCTGAAACATAGCATCAGACGCTAGTAAAGTATGCAAATTTTTAAAGACTATTACAACTTACTATGACATGGGTTTTTAAAAGTACCATTTTGAATCATATGCCCGCTGTTTCATGTTATCTTTGTCTTTATGCTTGTACTTTTGATCTTGTTAGTTGAGCTTCATTGGAGTGACGTTGAGCTATTAAGTTACAGCCTGTCACTGAAATATTCAGCATGCTTGTTGCCGCTTGATATTCTTGACTTTATGATTCATGTTTTTTCCCATAATCTCATGTTGCCTCGTCTTATTGCAGTGGCCACCTTTGGTTGAAGTGGTAGATAGTAGGGAGTTGCCCTCGGTACTCATAGAAAGATATAATGCTGCAGGAGGTGAAGGCACTGCTTTATGTGGAATATTTCCCGAAATCCGTAGAGCATGGGCTTCTGTAGATAACTCTTTATTTCTTTGGCGTTTTGATAAATGGTTAGTATTGTTCTTCTAAATAATTAGTCTTTCAGTGATATGGTTAACTATCTTGAACTTGTTTATCTTTTGATTTAGGGATGGACAATGTCCTGAATACAGTGGTGAGGAACAAGCTATCTGTGCTGTTGGCTTGGTCAAAGCTAAGCCTGGAATTTTTGTTGAGGCTATTCAATATCTTTTAGTCTTAGCAACGCCTGCGGAGGTAATTCCTCATGCCTTTTCTTTCTATTTATTTAATGTTTTTGTTCCTTTGTTTCCCATGCTTATGCTTTTTTGTAGTGGTGGCAACCTGGATGGTCATATGAGTTGGGTATGATTCAGGTTGAAACGGGTCATATAGAGCATGGGTTGTAACAACAGGCAGCTTTGGGTTGGGTTCACTCTAAAAACACTTTTTTGTTCTGTCTTTATTTTTTCAAAGTATCATGGTATTAGTTATGTTTACAAAAACAATATTATTACGTTAACAATTTAAATCATTGGAGAAACATGATTTAGGGAGCTGTATGTGTTAAAAATAGACTTTGGGTGACTTTTAACCTTTTGACCTGTTTTTCTTTTAGATAATCGTTTTTGTTTTTTCTTATATAGCCCATTTGGCCTGTTTGAGATAAAACACAACTGAAATTGACTCATTTATAAATAAATGGGACAAAATTGGCACAACTACGTATTATACATAAGGTTAGCTTTCTTGATTTACATCTTATTGTCTATTATTGTCAGTTGCTTCTTATCGGAGTATGCTGCTCTGGAAGCGGTGATGGATCTGATCCTTATGCAGAGGTTTCCTTACAGCCTCTACCTGAATACACAATACCATCTGATGGAGTTACCATGACATGTATTGCATGCACAAATAGAGGTCATATTTACTTGGCGGGACGTGATGGACATATATATGAGATGCATTATACCACTGGTTCCGGTTGGTACAAACAGTGTCGTAAAGTTTGTTTGACCGCAGGTCTTGGTAGTGTTGTTTCAAGGTATACATATGTGTCTTTATTGGCTTTCTTAATATATTTATAGATGTTTTTGTCTTCCTTTTGCTGGTAACATTTTGTTCTCTAAGTTGGTGTTTGGATGTGTGATTTATAGCTGATTATGTTATTTTAAATGACCACACATCATATAATTGGCGTAATACAATGTGTTGCATGAGATATTGTTTGAATTTGTTTTTCTTCTGTTTGAAGTTGTAAACATTAGATTACCTATTGTGAAGTGTTTGGTGAATTCTTATTATATAAGAGACTTGGAGATTAAATACCCAAAATAGACTTTCTTATGTATTGTCGAAGTATTCAAATTTAATAATCTGGCAGCTTACTCTAAACCAAAATAGATCTTGATATTGCTATTAATAATGAAAATGTGGGCAAAAAAGAGGGGTAGTTAAGGAATCTTGATATTTCCCAAATTATAAGTTTTCCTTTAGCAGGTATGAATTGAATTATTTGACCTCTAAATATTCTAGATACCCTATAGTCAGGATCACTTAAAACACAATGTTATTATCATGACTTGAAGTTTCAGTAGTTAGAGAATCCATCTAATAACATGCATCCAAACACCTCCTAGTACAAGGAACACTAATATTTCCTATTCATGGTAAAATTTATGCCCTGTTTTTTAGTGTTTATACCTTTTGTTTTTCATTTTTTTCTTTTCAAGGTGGGTGGTGCCAAATGTATTCAAATTTGGGGCTGTCGACCCCATTGTTGAAATGGCTGTTGATAATGAGAGACACATTTTGTACGCCCGCACTGAAGAAATGAAAATTCAAGTCTACTCATTAGGTCCAGACGGTGATGGACCACTTAAGAAGGTGACAGAGGAGAAGAATTTGATCAATCAGAGGGATCAACATAGTGGCAGCAGGCAGGCAGCAGGAACAAGATCTGCTGCTCGATCAACAAAAACCTCTATAGTTTGTATATCTCCTTTATCTACAGTAGAGTCAAAGTGGTTACATCTAGTAGCAATTTTATCAGATGGTAGAAGAATGTATCTTTCAACTACTAAATCCAGTGGAAACAGTGGCACATTCAGTAATAATCTTCAAAAACCAAGTTGTTTAAAGGTTGTCACAACCCGACCTGCACCTCCATTAGGGGTGGGTGGTGGACTGTCATATGGGGCGATTTCTCTTGCGGGTAGATCCCAAAATGAAGATCTTTCTTTGAAGATAGAATCAGCACATTACTCATCTGCAACACTCGTTCTCTCTGATTCATCTCCTTCGACTACTTCTTCTCTTCTGATTGTGAACCGCGATTCAACCACACAGTCATCATCTTCATCCACTAGTTTAGGGACAGGTGTCAGGAGTTCTAGGGCATTAAGAGAATGTGTTTCTTCCTTACCAATTGAAGGCCGAATGTTGTCTGTAGCTGAGGTCCTACCGTTACCTGATACAGCTGCAACTGTGCAATCCCTGTATTCACAGTTAGAATTCTCTGGATATGATAACTTTGGCGAGTCACCCGAGAAGTTATCTGGGAAATTATGGGCTAGAGGTGATTTGCCGACTCAGCATATACTACCACGTCGTCGGATTATAATTTTTAGTACTATGGGGATGATGGAAGTCGTATTCAATCGACCTGTAGACATTTTAAGAAGGCTGCTCGAGTCAAACACACCGAGAACAATACTCGAGGACTTTTTTAACCGATTTGGTGCTGGTGAGGCTGCTGCCATGTGTCTAATGCTAGCTGCAAGGATAGTCCATACAGAAAACTTTATAAACAATGTTGTTGCTGAGAAGGCAGCCGAGGCTTTTGAGGATCCAAGAGTTGTGGGTCTACCTCAACTGGAAGGGAGTGGGGCATTGGCCAATACCCGAACTGCCGCTGGTGGGTTTAGCATGGGTCAAGTGGTTCAAGAGGCCGAGCCTGTTTTCTCAGGTGCTCATGAGGGGCTCTGTTTGTGTGCATCACGGTTGCTTCTGCCTGTTTGGGAGCTTCCTGTTATGAGTTCTTCTGATGCTACAAGTGGAGATGGAATAGTTGGGTGTAGACTTTCTGTGGAGGCAATGCAAGTTCTTGAAGATAAACTTCGGTCTTTAGAGAAGTTTTTAAGATCTAGAAGGAATCAAAGAAGAGGACTTTATGGTAGTGCTGGTTTAGGAGATTTGACAGGTTCAATTCTAATTGGAACGAGTGCTGATTTGGCTACTGGTGATAGGAGTATGGCAAGGAACTTTTTTACTCCTTATTCTCGGAATCTAGAGTCTAGTGATGTAGGCACATCTAGTAAAAGACAACGGCTTCCATACAGCTCTGCAGAATTGGCTTCCATGGAGGTAAATATAACTAGAGGTGGCAACTTCTACCCATTTACTTATAAATGGGTCGATCTGGGTTTATGTTTTATGTCAAATGGGTAGAATCAATCATGTTAGGCTGTTAGCTTAAAAGGAATTGGTTGAAAATCATCCAATGTGTATTTTTCTAACTATTTTTTTTGAAAAGATAAATAGTTATTGAAATAAGATAACTTTAGCAATCATCTCAAACACTAATTGTTTGTGAAAAATCGGTAAAGTTTTACTGGTCAAGCCAACCTGACCCGTTTGGACACATACTCAACAAAATTAGACATTTTGATCCGAACAGATTTCACCTGCTAAATTTGCCATGGTTAAATATAACTTTGAAATTTCAAGTTATGTAATATTATAATTATTTCAACTTTTTATTTTTCAGCTTATCAAAATATTCTTAATAACAAACTGTGGATTCTAGGTTAGGGCTATGGAGTGTGTAAGACAACTGCTTCTTAGATGCGGTGAAGCTCTATTTCTCCTGCAACTTGTTTCTAGACATCATGTGACGCGCTTGATTCAATCCTTTGACTTGAATACGAAGCAGGCTTTAATTCAGTTGACTTTCCACCAGCTAGTCTGTTCTGAAGAGGGCGATAGACTTGCTACAAGACTTGTTTCTGCTCTGATGGAGGTGCTTAAACTCTGCAATTAAACTACTACTGTATATCATTGATTCATTTCTGAAAACTATTTACAAATTTCGTTATAAGTTTATATCTAATACTAAATTCTTAATTTTATTATAGTATTACACTGGTCCAGACGGCAGGGGAACTGTAGATGATATTAGTGGCAGGTTACGTGAAGGTTGTCCAAGCTTTTACAAAGAATCTGATTACAAATTCTACTTGGCTGTGGAATGTCTTGAGAGAGCTGCTTCTGCCTCTAATAATGATGAGAGGGAAACACTCGCTAGAGATGCCTTCAGTAAATTGAGCGGAGTTCCTGAGTCTGCAGATCTTCAAACTGTGTGCAAACGCTTTGAGGACTTGAGGTAATTTTTTATATGGGTTGGTTTGACCCAAAGTCCCTTTTTCTAAAGATTTTTATTATCTCAATACACAATAGTTAGTGTTTCAAGTAGGATTACAGAAACGATATCTATTTTGAAATTTATCTTCTTTGAATGTAGATATTTAGGAGGTTTTCCAACCTGTTCTGCTCATTTTCTGATAAGAACTGCAATTTTTTAATTTTACTCGTGACCCATTAACTAAATGGCTCTAGATTGCCTTTTGCTTGTATTATTTGGCTACATAGACAATCGCAAAACTAAAATGCCCAAAATTGCAGATTTTATGAAGCTGTAGTTCGTTTGCCCCTACAGAAGGCACAAGCTCTAGACCCTGCTGGGGATGCTCTGAATGAGCAAATAGATGCTGGAGGTCGCCAACACGCTCTTGCTCAGAGAGAACGGTGCTATGAAATTATCACGAGTGCTTTACGTTCTCTAAAAGGTGAAGTGTCACCAAGAGAATTCGGTTCACCCATTAGACCATCAGCACAATCCTCCCTTAGTCCAGCTGCTAGGAAGAAATACATTTGCCAAATTATTCAACTTGGTGTGCAATCATCTGATAGAATCTTTCACGAGTATTTGTACCGAACACTGATTGACCTTGGGCTTGAGGACGAACTCCTGGAGTTTGGAGGACCTGATTTAGTACCGTTCTTACAGAATGCTGGCCGTGAGCCTACACAAGAGGTTTTCATCTCCCTTTTGATTTAAGAATTTGAACCAGCTCCTCTGCTTAGGATTTCTTACAGAATGCGGGTCAAAATATTTTGAATGCATTGAACGGGTTGGGTTGACCTAGAACACTTTTTGTCGAAAGTTCTTAAACTTTTATAGTTCATTTTTTGATTTCCCCTGTTTGACCCTTAGAGATTAAATACATTCTGAAGCAACCTGTCCAGAAGCAATTGGGTTGAAATTTTTTACATTTAAATCTTTCTTTTCCAGTAACAGAAATTTGAATCTTTCTTTTCCCCTGTTTGACCCTTTAGAGATTAAATACATTCTGAAGCAGCCTGTCCAGAAGCAATTGGGTTGAAATTTTTTACATTTAAATCTTTCTTTTCCAGTAACAGAAATTTGTTGGGCAGAATAGTCTTGATGTTAATTGGTTTCTTACTATGTTTATAGGTCCGGGCTCTTTCTGGTCTAACATCAGGAGCCTCTCCCTTGCACCATTCAGGAGCAGTCATTCCTGCTTATCAAACAAAATACTTTGAGCTTTTAGCACGATACTATGTGCTAAAGAGGCAGCATGTTCTTGCAGCTCATGTGCTATTAAGATTGGCAGAAAGGCGTTCCAGTGGTTTGGAAAGTTTCCCCACACTCGATCAAAGGTACCTTTACTTGTAGTTATCTCTATACAAACATGATCTTCTTATATCCAAACATGTAGGGTTAGCGATAAAAACAGGTCACTTTTCGGCACGGTTGAAATGGGCCGGGACCCATAAACTCTTTTGTCCAATTTTTTATTTAAGTTATATGTAAATAATTAATTTGCTAACTATGACCTGTAAAACAGTACATTACCATACAGATCTATATCTTTTGAATGAAATGGTTTTGGAGGTTGTATGCATTAGGACAAAACTTAGGCCACTTTATATCCGTTTGAACCATCTCACTTGTTCCATTTTAGCACATGTTAAAACGTATCCCAATTTAACACATGTTAAAGTCAAAGGAGATAAGTTGATAGTTTAAAAACTTAACTGTTATATGTTAATAGATGTTACCTTTTCAATTTCAGGCGCCAGTACTTAAGCAATGCTGTTATTCAAGCCAAAAGTGCAAGTGATAGTGACGGGCTCACAAATTCTTCCAGAGATAGTGGGCTACTGGATTTACTTGAGGGGAAGCTAACTGTTCTGCAGTTCCAAATAAAAATAAAGGAGGAACTTGAGGGGTTAGTTTCTAAATTAGAGGCTGCCCCTAGTACATCAGAGTCTGTCCCAAATGATTCTGAGGCTGAATTTCTAAAAACTGTGAAGGAAAAGGTGAAGGAGTTATCACTGGATTTGAAAAGCATCACCCAACTATATAATGAGTATGCTGTTCCATTTGAGCTTTGGGAGGTATAATACATTTTCTTTCTCTTTTTTTTCTTCAAGTTTTGGAGATCTTATGGTGTACTACCAGATCTTTTACTTAATTTTCTTTTTCTTTTGCTTTCAGATATGTTTAGAAATGTTATATTTTGCAAGCTATTCTGGTGATACTGATAGCAGCATTGTAAGAGACACATGGGCCAGACTCATGGATCAAGCTCTCTCAAAGGGTGGCATTGCTGAAGCTTGTTCGGTTTTAAAGAGGATCGGTTCACATGTTTATCCTGGAGACAGTGCTGTTCTGCCTTTAGATACATTATGTCTACATCTCGAGAAAGCTGCATTGGTATTCCTCTTTGTCTTTCTCTGACCCGTAGAATCTTTTAGATTATTTTAGACATTTGATTACATTTAGTCGTATGTCTAGTCAATGGTTGTAATTTGTCTAGCAGTAAGAACATTTGTATAGGGTCATGGTTTCTTGTTTAGGAGGTGCCTGGATTTGCATTTTAGAACTGATTTTCCGCTAACTTTAAGACTCAAATAATCAATTCTATACCAGCTGCAACAAAATGGGTTGATAAGAATCAAGTAAGATTACATATTTGCCCCTTCTTTTACCCTAGTTTGATGAAACTTTCACTCCCATTTGGCATTGCGTCTCTCCATTCACTGCAAAATGTCTCCTTATTTCCAAATATCCTCTTTTCTTGGTATTTTACCTATGAATTCCATAAATAATCAAAATTTTCCTAAATATTATAAGAACACCCTAACACTGTATTCTACTGGCACTTTTCATTCAGTTGATTGTGAGTAAGATTATTTATCATCCTTATCACTTTCAAAACTTATAAACATTTTATCCTTTTTTTGCAGGATCGATTGGTTTCTGGGGTTGAAGAAGTTGGTGATGAAGATGTCGCAAGAGCTCTTTTGGCAGCTTGCAAGGGGGCTGTAGAACCAGTTCTGAACACATATGATCTATTGTTATCCAATGGTGCAATCTTACTGTCACCAAGCCTCAAATTAAGGCTTCTGCGGTCAGTTTTAGTAGTGCTTCGGGAATGGGCAGTGTCTATTTCTGCACGTGGAATGGGCACAAGTCCTATTGGAGCTTCTCTCATTCTTCGTGGTACTTTTTCAATGGATCAAAGAAGTGCTATCAACCATGGGATTCGTGATAAGATAACAAGTGCTGCTAACAGGTAAAATTTGATTCAACTTTTATTAGTAAATCTGTCGGTAGAGTTGGGGTGGCAATTCGGGTAGCGTTCAAGTTGGCAAGTTGGTAATAGCAGTAGTTTGCTTAGACATTTTATATTTGTAATGACACTTGTTCCCTTGTATATCACAATGAAATTTTAACATGTTATATCCTGTCTGAGATCAACAGGTATATGACCGAAGTGCGAAGGTTGTCATTGCCGCCGAGCCAAACAGAGAATGTATACCGAGGTTTCAAAGAGCTTGAAGAATCTCTCTTAACTTCCTTTTCTTTTGAGCGATTTTGAATTTTGATTTGTATCCTTACCGTCGTCATTCTTATTGTATGTGTCATATGCTATGATTATATCATTGAAAAGAATAAGTTCTTGGATTTTGCCTCGAGAATCATTTGTAACGGCCTGGTCTAAGGTAAGATATGTTACAATTTTGATACTTTGCTGTTGCCTGTACCATCATTTCATCAGGAGGAACAACGCAACTGTAAAATGCCTGTTCTGTTTGTGTTTTGGCTTTCCTTTTTTTCTACAGTAAAATAATGTGAATGTGATATTGCAGTTCAATTTATAGAGCTTGAAATCACTAGATTAGGTTATTAGAAATTGAGATCTTGAGGTGTTTGAGCTAGTCAGACTTTTCATGAAAATTAATCTCCTGGTTATGTAGTCGGTAACTCATCTGCTTTCTTATTTTATCTTCACAAAGTTAGTTTATTATATATATATATATGGTATTTAAAGCAATTAAGTGCGCCGAAATGTAACGAAATATTTTCATTATTATATTGTGTAACAAACTAAACTTTGTTGATAAATACATTAAAGTTGTTGACTAATACGTTAACGTAATATTTTTGAGTTTGATCTTCAATTAGGGGTTAACATCATATTTGATTTTTTTGTTATTATATTTTTATTTTTATTATTATAGCCATTCGTGTGATTTTGAGTTCACCATCACCGACATGTGTTTGACCATACCATTCACCATTGCCAACTTGGGAACGACCGTTTTGAGTTCGATTTGAATCGACTCAAACCTATTCTATGACAAGGGCTTCTAGGATGTTGATACCTCTGGGTTACAAGTCTCATGAAATCAAAACCTTTAATCGATGATTATCAGGAAGAACATCATGAAGTGTTTCAAATTTGTTTCAAGTCGTGATTTTGAAAACACCAAACAATCTCGATTTTAAATCAAAACCCGTAATCGATTTTGAACCAGATCTGCTTTAGGTCTCGTGGAATCAAAACCCCTAATAGATTTGATTCATATGGTTCTTGATTCATGCCTAGAGCCGATTAAGGGTTTTTTTTGCTCCTTACCATTCTTTATCTATGGTTATTGTTCTTACAATGTTAAGTATTGGGTCATATGGTTCTTGTTCTTGCGCTTTTCTTTTCTTCTTGTTATGATTTTTAGATCTGTTCATAGATTTCTATGGGATGTGATGATTTGTTCACATATTTGTTCTTATTTTTGCGATTTCAATGTGTTGGTGTTTATATTCTTGTTCTTGATGTATGTGATTTGAATTATTTATTCACAAATTTGTTTTTTCTTCTTGCGATTTTCATATTTTGCTTCTGATCTTGGTTCTAGACTTATGGTGTTCATCTATTTTCAATTCTTCATCTTTACTTAATAATATTAATTAATAATAGTAGGCAGTGATAGTAATAATGATAATGACAATAAAATAATATAAAAATAAAATACAATAAGAAAAAAATAAAAGGTGACCGCTGAACTTTTGTTTAAAGGTCACATCACGTTAAACGTTAACTTCGACAACTTTAATGTATTAATATCAACAAAGTTTAGTTTGTCACACATAATTTAAAATGAGGATACTTATTATATTTCGAAGTACCTAACCCTATTTAAAACACCAATTCACATCGTACAATGTTATAATTAAAATAAGAATTATACAGAAGAGTCCATGCCTGCAAAGATTGTACACAAGATCGACAAGCCCTTTTTATTAAAATTGTAAGATCTTAAGATCAAAATTGGGATCTTAAAAGCTAAGATTTGAACAACACATGTATAAAGATTTCACTTTCATGTAACAAATGTTTCTAAATGAGTAGACTTTTAAGATATACTATGATAGACTTATACATTAAGTAAAAGAGCGGTAATTTATATACAACATAATTTTGCTATGCACGACATATTAAACATTTATACCGTTATGTACTTATTATATTTATCTCTCGTCCATATATTTAAAGGAGAGAAAAAAACCAAATGTATGAGTACAACTTGCAAAAGACTACCGGTTAGTCAATAATATAAGGATATAACATTTGTGAGCCAAGTCCAAGTAATGTGTAATTAACAAGGTTTTAATCATAGATTTAAGTTGATTGAGGGTTACTAAAGAAGTCTATTAGGTTTGAGATGTTACAAGATAAGGTTATTTTTCTGCTTCCAATATTTCTTCTTATCACATAATTTGAAAATAGATAACATATTATAAATAGTCAATTAATTATAAATAGATAACTTAAATTATTATTATAAGTATATTATCGAATAATAATTCAACAAAGTCGTTTAATTATTCTATGAGTTTTGATGGAGACTTCACCGTTGGTGGTTTACTTAGCTCATAGATGGTTCCCGTTAAATTTTAATTCATTTTTTATTCAAATCAAACATTTATAATTTTTTTAGAACACATCTCTTTTGCCCAAAATAGACTATTGGCTACCCGCTTTAGCAATCACAATAAACAAACACGTCACTATCTTTATGTTTTCTTCGTTTACGTAAGCGTATATATCTATCTATCTATCTAGTCTAGTATCTAATATAGGGAAATTACTTCATACTTATACACATTTCCATCACATATATTATATTAGAATCGTTTCTCGATAAACGAGCTCGAGCTTTTGTTAGTAAGCTTGATTAGGTCTCGAGCCTAAACTATTAGTAAATATATTGAGAATATTGTAAATGTTTGTAATTATCAACTTACCATGATTATAGGATAGTAAGTTAGGTCATTGTACGTCCTATATATTTTCCTTCTAGATGAATGAGATGGCAGGCAATTGAGCTATATTTATGGTATCACGAGCCAGCCGATCATAACCCGAGCAGGCCACTTTTCTTCTTCTTCCTCAATCCCACGCTGCTTTTGTATCTTCCCCATGGCCAACCCAAGCACCCCATCTTCTAAAATACATCCGGCAATCACCGTAAATAACATTCGGAGCTTTATTCCGATCACTCTTGAAATCGAAAAGGTCCAATACACATCATGCTCGGGTATTCTTGGTGCACGCCCACAATCTTCTTATGCACCCTCACATGTGGGTTTGGTAGCAACAGATATTGAGCAGGTCCTTCAGACCATGTCACTTAATCCTCCGGATCAGAACTGGTATCTCGACACCGGTGCTACATCTCATATGACAAACACGACATGTAACTTCTCGTCGTATGTTAATAATGGCATTTTAAACAATGTTGTGGTTGGCAATGGATCCGAAATAAAGGTACATGGTATGGGTAATCAAATTCTATCTTCTCCATTTCCTCCTCTTAAATTAAATAATGTACTTCACGTTCCTCATATTATTAAAAATCTTTTATCTGTTCGTCGCCTCACACAAGATAATAATATATCTATTGAATTTGACAAGTTTGGTTTTAATGTGAAGGATTACCAGATGCAGACACCTATCCTCAGGTGTAATAGTGATGGTGACCTCTACCTCCTCTCCTCATCCTCGCTTTCCAAAATCAAATCTCCTTCAACTTTTGCTACTATCTCACACGACCTTTGGCATCGTCGTCTCGGTCACCCGGGGTCGAATTTATTAAGTAGTCTTAAAAATAATTCTAGTATAGATTATGGTGGAATAAAAAGTTCACATATTTGTGAAACTTGTGTGTTTGGAAAACATATTCGTTTACCTTTTGTCGATTCTAACTCTATTACTTATTTGTTGTTTTGATATTATTCATGGCAATCTTTGGACCTCCCCGATTGTTAGTTCGGGTGGTCACCGTTATTATATCTTATTCTTGATGATAAAACAATTTTTTTGTGGACATATCCCCTTTCTCAAAAATCTCAGGTATACTCTATCTTTCTAAACTTTAGCATGTTTATCCGCACCCAATTTGAACGTCAAATAAAATGTTTTCAATGTGATAATGGTAAAGAATATTCGAATCAATCTTTCCACAATTTTTGCACCCAAAACGGCATGCAATTCCGCTTCTCTTGCCCTCATACTTCTTCTCAAAACGGCAAAGCTGAACGAAAAATACGGTCAATTAATAATATTATCCGTACTTTGCTAACTCAATCCTCCGTCCCTTCTTCCTTTTGGCATCACGCACTACAAACGGCAACTTACTTATCAAACATCCTTCCTAGCAAACTTCTAAATTACTCGACACCTACCCAACTCCTTTATAATCGTTCTCCATCATACGACCACCTTCGGGTTTTCGGTTGCCTTTGTTATCCTTTGTTCCCGTCCACCACCATCCATAAATTAGACAAACGCTCCACACCTTGTGTTTTCCTTGGTTACCCCTCCAACCATCGGGGGTACAAATGTTATGATCTTGAAACTAGAAAAATAATTATCTCTAGGCATGTCGTCTTTGATGAAAAAGTTTTTCCGTTTTCTACTCTTCAAAATCCAAAACCATCATATGAGTCGCTCTGGGTCAAGATCCATTAGTAATGGATCCGATCCAAATCCAATTAAATGGATCTTAATTCTAATGGGTCAGATCCAAATCTAATTAAATGGGTCTACAGGTCAGGTTAGATCTTTAAAAGATCTGATCCGATCCGCCCCATTGACAGCCCTAAGGTCCCCACCCCACCCCTACCCTACCTACTCCACCATATTCATCTCCACCATATCTGACCCTTACCTTACACTTTCCACCTTACTCATTTTACCTCACCAAACCGTGCCCCACCTCACTTCACCCTATCCCACCCTACCCAATCCACCCATGCCCTAACTACGTCACCTTATCTTACCCTACCCTACCCCACCCACCCCCACCCCCACCCTTACCCTACCGCACTCTACTCCACCCTTTATTGACCCTCCATACCTTATGCCCTACCTCACCATAACCTACTCTACTCCATTGTAATACCCCAAAATTAAATAAATCAGTAAAGAGATAAGATTTTTGCAAGAGTTTATGTTTAGATATAAATATATAATTCAAAGTGTAAAATTTGATTACCATTTATAGTGAATAGAGAAAGTTTTTAAGAGTTTTTAAGGGTAGGGTAGGGTGAGTAAGGCGAAGTAAGGTGAGGTGGGGATAAAGGTAGGGTAAGATGGTAAAGTGGGGGTAGGATAGGGTGAGGGTAAGGTAGAGTGGGGGTAGGGGTGCGGTAGCCGGGTAGGGGAGGGGAGGGGTAGCCGGGAAAGGTGGCGGAGGAGAGGTGGTGGGAGCAGAGGGGGGTAGGGGGTGGTGGACAGTTGATAGTTTTATTTATTTTGGTTTATACATATTGAATTAATTTACTTTTTGTTAGATTCTAATTTCAGTCTTTACTAACTAAACAAGATATAGTTTTTCACGAATTTCAATTCCCATGAATTCAAATTCCTATTAATTCCAATATAAGAATTCATATTCCTATTAATTACAATTCGTTCATATTTATTCCACGAATCAAACGGATCCTAAAGGCCGTGGATAAGAATAAAATAAATCTTAGTTTTAGTTTTAAAAATAGTAACATTGTTTCATATATGAAAAGTTGAAAACTAATTAAAAGTTAACTATGAAAAGTATGAAAAATTAATTATAAAGACATGAGTTGTGATTGTTATTTTTAAAAACCGAAATTAGCTTTTTTTTTTATTTTTATCCAGAACCTAAGGGCTGCGATTATCATCCTTCGTAAAAAAATATGCTATCGGGAACATGCAAAATGAACAAATAAATCCAAAATATAAATCGAATAAAATACATACCATATAAGCATCCATTCTCTAAGTAAGGATTTATAGAATATGGGTTTTCCCAGAATTGACTACTGGAGCATTTCCAAGTATACACTGCAGTACCATTATCCAAATTCATATTAAGTTTTTCTTCATATCCCCAACAACTTACTTGTTTGAAATAGTCAAGATCAGATAGTATCCATAAAAGTGATATCGAAATAAAAGAGTTACTATTAGGAAACCTTCCTTTGCCATATGAATAACTCTTATCCACCAAGAAGGCAGACCCACAACCTCTATCTATACCTTGTCTTTCCAACTAGGTGAGGTTCACCGTATACGACTTAAAATAATGAGGAATTGTTGTTTGGCAACAAGTGATGTCGAACACCCGGTGAGCGCTCGTCCATGGTCCATCATGAAAGCATTACCACACCCCTCAAAAACAAAATTGTTGTGAGATTTGGAAATCATGAAGGGGCTCCTTCCAAGATCAATACTCATGATATGACCGCTATTGCTGCAATCAGAGATGATTGGCATGTTAACGGTGACTGTTTGATTTTCCAAGTCAACACTCAAGACCTGGAGGTTGTTGAATGCAGATAGATATGGCGTCGATGAATTGCAATAAATGATATACCATTCGCTAACAGAACACTTCGCACCAATCCCTTTTGGAATCCTTACGCTTCCGCACGTATCATTGCACCCCTGTCTTGACGAACCCAGGAACTGCTATTAATGAAAACATGATGAATAGACGAAAAAACTTCATTTTTCTAAGTTTAAGGATGGTGTTTTGGGGCTCGAAACTTCGGATAACTAGTGGCAAAAATAGTAGACAGAAACAACAATCGAAGCTAGCTAGCTAGCTACGACCTTTGTCGGGGTTTTCTGTGTTGTTTTGAAAAATTCTCCTACAAGGAGGTGCTCATTTTTATAATGGTTCCTATGACTACACGAACCTTCTGGGAAATTAACGACTTGTTTTAAAAAAAAAGCATTGTGAATTGATTAAAAATGATTTTCAAAAGTAATGTAATTTTTTATGGTTTTGCAAAAGTAAGCAGCTCTCTCCCCAGACCAGAGCCTAGCGTGGAATCTGGGTCATTTCATCGAGCACCATTTCTTTAATTTAGATAGAAAGGTATTCTGTTAATTACCGCATATTTGAAACCCGCATTTTACGTGAACTCGGATTATGAAATCCCGGAAAATTGATTCATCCTTCCATTCTCGTAAATTAAATGTACTAAACTATTCTTGTTAATTAATCAATATTAGTAACTTAAACTTATTGCTTCTATTTATTTTATTTTTTAATTTTACTTTTATGGCTGTAAATATATGAATGTTGATGTAAATTTGAAGATCTCTGTGTTGTGTATTTATATCCAATAGAAGTATTTATTTTTCCCGTAAAATAATATTTAATAAAAAAATATAATTTTAAACTCATACTATATATTTTGTTGTTGAATTAAGATAAAGTATACATTGAAATTTAGATAAAACCGATACGATCAAATTTTGTATAGTATGAGTAAAATAATTTATTCAACCAGATGAATTGTTCGGGCAGAAACATATATTTTGTTGATTAAATATTGTATTCAGATAAAATTTATACCAAAATTGACATTATCCGGAGACCAACAAAAGTCTACGCAGGTGACTAAGTCGTCAATCGAAACTTATAATATTGTCGATGTTTCAACAGCCAAGACCACACCATTAATTTATTTATGATACATAATTAACGTCTACTCTTTTTTTCTCCTAAATACATCTTGTACTAACATGAACGGTAAGTTACTTATTAACCTGTATACATTGAACCAAATTTGTAAGTTGTGTGTAATTTTAGGTACAAAATAAAGTTGGTTGCATACAATTACAATACTGACAAAGTTTGTTGTATTTTCACGCAATTTACCCGCTTTGATACCATGAGAGTTGGTAAAACCTCGTAGGAAACCATTGATTATCATTATGACAACATATGAGTAGAAAACTCTAACGGGTCAGGCCTACTATAAAATATAAAATAAAGGATCAACTCATAATAAATAAACATAATGATAAATAGATTCTATAACTTAGGACTTTTACTTAACACAAATGCATGTACCTGTAATCATAAAAGTAATGCAATAATAATCTTTTGCTAATCTTCTAATATTAATAAAAGACTACTATGGATAAATTTTAATAAACAATTTTAACCATTAATTTAGATAAAAATTTAATTCTTAAGGATAATTTTTAATTGTCTTTCTTAAATCTTAAATTATTATATCTATCTAGCCTAATTTATAAATATTATATTTAATATTTTGAAAAATAATTTATATGCAGTAGTTATTATATACAATGCATATTTAATATTTTGAAAAATAATTTATATGCAGTAGTTATTATATACAATGCATGAGTTAATGTATTTGAATCATTGTTGTTGAGTGTCATGCTCTTTGGGTTAAAAATAATATCGTTCCTGTTTAATTATTAAATCTGAACTATTTATTTTGATAACAACTAAAGACTTGTGTTTAATAAAGTCTATGTAAAAAACATAGTTCTAGAATTTTAATATTCAATCACATGTAATTTGTGAAAGCATCACATGTAAATTACGAAAATGTCACTCTGTCCAAATTTTTAAAATGCAATCTTGACCATTGATACTATTGATCCAAAGGCTAAAATTAGTCCCTTATGACTATGAATTAAGTATGGACTATATATATTGAACATTCTTCTAATTTTGCTTTTTTTGTTCAATATTAAATTTAATTTTGACTTTAATTTGAATTAAAATTATTAAAAATAATTTCTATATCCTTAAATCTTAAAATATCGTATTTATCCACCCTAATTTACAAATATCAATTTTTCTTTTATAATATTTCAATTATCATATTTAACTTATTAAAATCTATGTTGCGATCATAGGAAGTAAAATGATTGTATGTTGCAATCATAGAAAGTAAAATGGATTTGTAGAATTTTTTATTCGGCATCTAACTAATTTATGAATACAAAACTTTATTACACACAATAAATAATGACCACATCTTTTTTACCGGTGACTAACACTATCATTGAAGCACAAGAATGTTGATGATATATCAAAGGGTCCAATACTAATAAGTCTAGACTGTTGAGAGAATATGCGATCTTCGTATGGTTTCTAACTCTATAGCAACTTCTTTCATAGTTGGTCTATTTTTTCCATTTAGATTGAGGCATCGTATTGCAAGGTTAGCTAATAAGAGAAGCTCATCCCTATTACCCTCTTTAATCACCATTGCATCAAATATAGACATAATACGCCCTTCTTCCATTGCCAACATAAAGTGTGTAGCTAAACTTCTATTTTCACCAAATCGAGTTAGGGAAATTGGCTTTTCTCCTGTCAAGAGTTCTACCAAAACAACTCCAAAACTGTAAACGTCACTCTTTTCTGTGAATTGGCTAGATTGGAAATACTCGGGATCTAAGTAACCAAATGTACCTTTGACTAAGGTAGTCAAGTGAGTTTGATCTACCGGTACGAACCTTGAAGTTCCAAAATCAGAAACTTTGGCCCTGTACTTATCATCCAAAAGTATATTAGTGGTTTTGATGTCCCGGTGGTATATTGGTATGGAAGTTGCAGAATGCAAATAAGTAAGTGCTCCTGCAACCTCTGTAGCTATTTGCAGTCTCATGCTCAAAGAAATTGGAAACTCGTCATTTTCGTTGTGAATACGATCATACAACGTACCATTTGAAATGAATTCAGAAACCAGAACAGGAACATCCGTTTCTAAGCAACATCCTAATAGTTTTACTACATTCCTATGATTGACTTGGGAAAGAATGACCACCTCGTTGATGAACTGCTCTAATTGACCTTCATCAACTATTTTTGATTTTTTGACCGCCACAATCCTTCCATCCACTAACATTCCTTTATAAACTGTACCTTGACCTCCTTGACCAAGAATTCGGTTCTCATTAAAGTTGTCGGTCGCCTTCTCTAACTCACGTGATGTGAAAATAATGGTTTTATCAACTAAAGATGGATCAGCTTCCTCCTGTTGTTTGAGAAGTAAACCACCATTACGCTTAAAAAACTTTTTTCTTCGTCTGCTTTCTTTTGTTTTCTTGATGAATTTGTATAATACATAGCTTGTTACCACTAGAAATATTACACCCGTGCCTATGCTAATACCTGAGTGAAGAACAATATAGATAAAAAACTTAGTAATTATATGTAGCTAACTAGTAAGAGAAGCACAAAATTCCTGCTCAAAATAGAAGTTTCTAAGTAGTACAAGTAACAAGACTAAAGTATTAATGTTATAGGTGGAAGGTTTAAATAATCATTAAACTAAACAGTTGATTTAAGATATATTTATTGTTATGAAATATACGTAATAATGAAAAGGTAAAGGGTTTATTATGTAAAAGGATAAAAACCAATGGGTTTTATATAACCAGTCAACTTTTTTCGTCTTTATCAATGTAAACATGTTAATTAATCTCTAAAAGATACATTTAGAGGTATATATATATATAGGGGATGGTTCAAACTAGAATTGTTTTTCGTACGAGAATTGCGAGAATCAATCTTGGCCGTTCATTTTGGATAATGGAATTCGTGGATGAAGAACGTGTGGGATTGAGTGTGGCAAGGTGCATGTAAGGAATTCATGGGTGTGCAATCCAATTGAAGGAGGGGGAATTGGACGGCTAAGATTGGTTCTCG
>JAUEJL010053518.1:0-20293 GCA_032274825.1 Drosophyllum lusitanicum
AGACAAGATTATTAGAAAAGTGGTTAAATGTGTCTTAAAACAACAATTAAGATAGGGTGTCTTTTTAGTAAATTTAGAGTGTCTATTTAGCCATTCCCCATATGTTATCGTATTATCATAATTAATTAATTAATTTATTATTATTATTATGTTATAATCAAAGGCAGCAACCTGAAATCTCTCCCGGTTGTCGATGGGTCGGTGTCGTCTAGTTGCATGATCATGTTTGTCTGATTGTCGCCCAATTAAGTCCATACAAGTCTAAATCCCGATACGTAATTAGTAAGTTTTTATTTTCATATATATATTCATGTTTAATTAATGAATTAATCACCCATGCATGACCCAACAAATTAGATATATAACAATTTTGTATTTTAGTACTCATGAATTAATTAAGGGAGATCCATTTCCAAAACAACCTTACTATACGCACTCCTCAATAATATATTATTCTTTTCTTTACATTTTTAATTAATTTCTTGCACAAATTTTTTAAAAGACTAATTAATTAAATGGTGTACGTGTATATAATATATTCTTATAACCAAAGTTATTAAGAACGAGATCTTACCTAGGATTGTTTTCTTCTTTGTAAGATCGAGATCAGGATCTTAAGATCCTACCACATGTCACTAACGTTTTTTTAGTTTTTTTATATGCTATAAAAACCAATTATATAATATTTTTACGAGTGAATGAAACATCAAGTTTTAAAATAGCATACATCAAATTGTCCAAATTTTAAATATTAAGTGCATAAATAACAACTCACCACAATTCATTGGTTTGCATATCATAATAACATTTAATATGTGACTCTTAAACACAATCAATAAATCTAGAGCATATTGTGCACAACATTAATTCTTTATTTCATAAAAAATCTTATTCTCGTGAACACCTATCTCTTATAACAAAAGAAAAATAAAAAATGTGACGTGTATAAAGTAGAAAACTGCAAACAATTGTTTTTAGCACAAGGTTGACCACTTAAAAAATTTAAAAATAATTAAAATAAAATCATAGTAGTAATCAAAAAATGTAAAATAATAGTAATAATTAAAAAATAAAAAAAAGTGGGATCGTAAGATCGCATAACGATCCGACGATCTTACGATCCTGAGTACGATCCAGCGCGTTTTTTATAGGTGAAATCGTAGGATTGTACGATCCTACGATCAAGATCACGATTTTGATAACTATGATTATAACCATCTCCATTTTCTTAAATTTTTTTCCAATTATAATGATTGTCACATAAATCACTTTTACATCAATGTAACTCTTCCTTTATCAAATGTTTATTAATTCATCATTTTTAGGAGTACCTATAGTAATAAATAGCTACGTCAATATCATTAACACTCTCCATTAGTAATTGGCATCATCATTATCACTAAGAGCCACGCGACTATCAATTTTATCTAATTTTAATTTTTCTATATTAATATTAGATTAAAAATAAATAAGATAAAAGTAAAATATTAGGATACTAAAAATATATAAACTAAAAACAAAAATATTACATTAATACAAGGAAAATATTAGACTTTTAAAATCCTACTCATCCGGAAAATTATATTTTTCGCAAAATTTTCATTTTGTCATTTTGATGATTCTTCGGTCATGCTCGGATATCCCTTCCCTCGAAACAGATAAAAAAGCAACTCTTCTAGCATCAATTGAGTTCGTTCGGCTTCTTGTATTGTGTTTAGAGTCGACCTCTTCTTTTCGGTCAAATCATTGTTGTAATGAACTATTTTGTCATGCCGTTTAACACGCGCGATCAGCTTGGAGTGAAGAAGAATACTCGGACATGTCCAAATTTGACAAATTACATCAGATATTATCCTTTTGTCCTCATCTGAGTGGACAAGGAATATGATCGATCATTACCAACTAGCTTATTCTCGTCCATGACGTCATGATCAACAATGGGTTCGGATTGACAACTTCCGTAGTTTGTTTTCCTACCGACCACCACTGGAGTAGTCGCCTACTTTGGCGACTTTTAAAACTTCTCGTGTCTCGTTGGAAGAAAAGTGTATTAATTTGTTATTGGCATATATATAATGTGCAGGCTTGTTTCAACACGTCATCATCCCGCACACTATAATACCTTTCTTGGAGCACCCTCATATAGTAGCCATTAATTAAACTTGCTCATGTTTAGTTGTAGAGTCCTCCATTTGGAAGTAATTTGGTCACTAGTATGTTACATTGTCACAAGAACGTCGTATTGCTTTGAACTTATATCCAAAATGGCAAAATGAGTCGCGTTTTGAGCATTGATGAGTTTTTCATCTTCCGAGACTTTGACCCAACAATCTGACCATGGGATTCGTTGTAGACCGTGGACAATTACACAACAGTACGACCATGGACTTGCTCTCACATCTTGTTCGACCATTTTGTTGTTTTGTTGTATGGAGACTTGTTTACGTTCTAAGGCATACAAATATGATTATTTGAGTGATAGGTTCATAAAAGATTGTAAATTTGTTATCATCAGGATATTGATTATTGATCCCTAGGACTAGGACTATACGGTCATCCCTCGCTACCATTATAGCGCAAGTAAAATCCATGTTCACTAAGCTTTGTGGGTACGTAACGTCCTTTGCTATGCACCATAGCCATAGGTGACCCAACTGACAAAATATAAACACAAAAGAAAGACTCCATGTACACGCTTTTTTAGTAAACTAAAGTGCTAGTACGTTTGGACAACCTTTTTAGTATTCAACAGATATGTTAGTAAACTTATGTTTTGACAAGTTAACATATTATCTTATCTATAGAGGGAAATTCATTTGGGAATCATTGTTATTGCGAGGAGAACCATTTGGGGACATCACTCATTAATAAGGAAAAGTCATGAAGTGTGTCAGATGAACCATTATTAATAAGTAAGGCTTGATTTTTCCAAAATAACTCTCATTAAGCCACTAGCATTATCGGCCATTGATTTATTTTAATCAATAACCATGATTGATTTTCACAATTCTCAAATAAAACATCTATATCTATAAAATTTGTCATATCCAATGCTGTAAGCTAACAAATGCACACTTTGGTTGCATATATCTATATATAAAATTTTGGTTAGTAAAAAGATTTGCTTTGAAATTTAGGGTGTCACATTAGACTTCAGTGCTTTCACTTTATAATGGTTTAAGGTATGATACTCCACCTTTATTCATACATAACACACCCTGAGGGTTTTTAGAACCTGATTAGGTCTTGTAAACACTGTCAGATTGGAGCAGTTTGAGGGTGGAGGTTACGATATAAGCATTGGCAAAAGAAGATGCAAACCATGTTTGGCCCTTTAAACGCTGCATATCTTTTCACAAGTCACAAGGCTATTATATCTGAAGCCAACCAAAGATGAAACATAGCAGCAGCTAGTGAGAGTCATGCTCTGTCTTCAAATTTATTTATTTCTTGTAATTAGTTTGTTTGCAGTCAAATAAGATTATATGAAAAAAAAATCCATAAATATGTTACCAAATATCCCAATTCCCTGAAATCGTACACACCGATAGATATATAGATACAATTTGCCAGTAGAAAGTGTGTCAAGTGAAGTGAACACAAATGCAATACTGATTCTGCATTTTATGTACAGCAGTTTCAGCTTCCCACAAGAATAAAGAAAAAGAAAAAGAAAAAGAAGATACCCCTAATTCTATTTATTAAACTACTTCTTACTCTTCTATTTGACGATATAACATGTGAAAGAACTCCTGTTTTATACCACCATACTCTTACCTGTTAACGAAGCCGCCTTCCCATAACTTAAAACCAGTCAAGTCTCCAATGATGGTTGCAGAACTCAATATACAGAGATTATTATGCAAAACCCACCTCTGAATTAGATCACGTATCGAGAATTTTGAGCCGCTTTACGTCCTTTTCCTGTTATTAGTCCCATTACGCAATAAAAAATATGAATGAGAATGAAATTTCCACCTTAAAAAGGATTTAAATCCAGAGATGGTTTATAGTTCACTTTGTCCCTTAAGAGTAGATGAGATACAGAATCAGCCAAAACTGCTTGTCCCCCGTGAAGTTGTTGAGTGAGGCCACTGAATTGCTTTCCTCCATGAGGTTGAGCACCGGGGTGCTTGGCTCGAAACAGATCAGGGACAGGATCACGGTAAGATATGTTGGTGGGTTTTGAGATCTCGTGCAGGTAAACTGACTGGTTAACGTGATGAAATGGGATTTTAGAAGTGTTAGTGTTTGGAGGAGTGGATGTGCCTGAAGTGGTTCGTGGGCTCGATATCGGTGATGGGGACATCCTTCCGTTAAGGTGTTGTGGTGGTGACCTTGAATGTAAAAGTGGGCTTCCAATTGGAGACACCGGGCAGGATATATTCCTTGGAATTTGAACATCACTGCAAACATGATACAAGAACTAGATATAAGCCTCATAAAAAGTATTATTAATATCATTATTAATTACAACTACTATTATATATAATAATTATTATTAGTAAGAAGTGGCAATTTCGATCCATCTATTCGGCGTTTAATAGGTAAAATTCTAGAAAAAGGAGGCACGTCAAACAGTTTAAAAGTCACCCAAAGTTTATTCTTAGTGGAAACCTCTTAAATTGCTTAATTAGAAAAATTGGATTATTATTGTTGTTGTATTTTAATAATCGCATTTAACACAAAAAATTATTTATAAAAGAATTTGACAAAAATGTTTCGGGTCAACCTAGCCCAACCATACCTAAAAATTATTCGGTTCTTACCTGAACCCGTACCGACTTGTTACCCAATACGCTCAACCGGCCCATTTTCCCATCTCTAATTAATTCTATCATTGCAAGTCTTGTGCAATAAAGAAAAAAACTTTTTTTCTTTTCACATGGAGGATTTACCGTGTTAGTGTGCGCGCGCGCGACAGTGTGTGGTGGAGTGGGGGGAAGAGAGACATACCTGGAAATAAAACCCGGTCTTGGCACTCTAAATGAATGTGTAACAAGTCTATCTGAATCCAATACTAGTCGATTTCTTGGATGCCCAATTCCCTGGAAAACATTATTAAAGAGTTACAATAAATCCTTGTCTTAGTTCTAACAACAAATCACCAACAGAATGCAGCAAGTAAAAAACACTATACATATGTCAAAATCAGAAGTATACTAGAGTATGAACCTTTTTTAATATCATATTATTAATACAGTTTCTGGGTACAAGAAGAATTATCAAAAAAAATTGCAAAAAGTTGCCATTCAAGTATATGAACGGCAATGAACCTTTTTTAATATCATATTATTAATACAGTTTCTGGGTACAAGAAGAATCATAAAAAAAAATTGCAAAAAGTTGCCATTCAAGTATATGATCGGCATATTAGATTTGAACCAGTCATGAAAACAAAACAGAAAAGTAAATCTAGAACTTACCTTTCAGAAACCAAGGAAATTAAGCTAAAAACATAAGTAGCAATTATATTAACAGAGATTTACCCCATTTGTAAGTTGATCAGATGGTTCAGAATATGACAACGGCCTTTCCAAGGGAGCAGCATTTTTCACAAAACAATGATCCAATAATTGAGCAGCCGTGGGACGAAGCGATGGATTCCTTTGTAGACATTGCCTTACAAAATCTTTCCCCTCTTCAGATAGATGATCAGGAATCACAGGGAGCTCTTTACTGTTTCCAATCTTAAACAATGCAGCAACCTATAATTTGTATACAGTTTAATAATAAAAGAGTCATGGGTTGAGCATAAAAGCTGAAAAATTAAAAGAAAAAAGAAATGAAAGATATAAAACTGACCCCTTCATACTGGCTCCATGGTGGTTTTGTTGTTGCCATTTCTAAAACTGTACACCCAAGACTCCAAATGTCAACAGCAAGGTTGGAACCGTTGCTATTCTTGATAATCTGTGTTGTCAGAGAAAAGAGTAAGAATTGCATGAGTGTGATAGTTATATGATCTTAATTTGTGATAAAAGCAAAAAATAATGTTTTAACCTCAGGTGCCATCCAGTAAGGACTTCCTTTGAATGACAATGGACATGTCTGCCCTGTGATCTGCAATGTTTGTGAAGGGAATATTAAGCATCAGAGCTTCTTATTGGAAATTAGTACTTTTCTTCTATTTTTTTCAAATAATATTACATTTTCTTGACCAAGGGGTGTAAATGGGAGACACATAATAAAGAGAATTTCATCAAAAAGTGAGTGTGTGAAATTTTCTTAAAATACAGGGGGGTTTAAACTTACTAATTATGGTTTACCAAATGATCCAGGAGTCATTAAATAAGGAAGTGTTAGGATATTAATTAATTTGACTATACGACTTGAAGTCACAATAATCAGTTTTTAGTTTTTGGATAGACAGACTATGCTTGTAAAGTTGTAATAATCTGAATATTTACATTGCTGGACAATCAGTTTCCTACCAACTGCAATAAAACAGATAATAACATAAGATTACATGTTTACTCTTTCTTTTAGCTCTAAAACTTTCACTTTTCACAGAACATCTTTTTTTCACCTAACCAGGAAATAAGTCCTAATTTTTCATTTACTTTTTAGTAAATAATAAACTAAATCAGAATTTGCCAAACACTCAAATACTTGATTATGTTACTATGGCAACTTCAAGCAATAGAAGCACATACAGACTTCATTCAATAGCCAGTTCTGTTAAAACTGGTTACCTGATTCTGATTATTCAACAATATATATTCACTTTAATAATGCAAATCCAATCATTCAATGGTGAAAAAATCAAGTAAGGGGCTCCCTAATATCTTATTTGCTTAGCTTTTCTTTTTGACTGCTAACCAGTTATCAAACTTACATATTAACAGATAATGTAAACTTACATGCTTTGCCATTCCAAAATCAGCCAACTTAACTCGACCGTTAGGATCAACAAGGATATTTGCTCCTTTAATATCCCTGCAAACAAATTATACGATACCCAAATTTTGGTCATGTTGATTCAATGAGCAGCCAGACATTAGCTAAGAGTAGGGAATCACTCCTAATGGCTAACCAAATCACCTATGAATAGTATTCTTAGCATGCAAATATGCAAGCCCTGACAAGATCTGTTGGGTGTAACTTCGGATTGCCAGCTCACCAAATTGTCCATACTCCTGAAGAAGTTTATAGATCGAACCACCCGATACGTATTCCAAATATATATAAAGTTTGTCATCCACCTGTTCAGAAGTCGAGGGTATTGATATAAAGAAGCATTTATCATCAGACTAGAAAAATTCTTCCAGAACAAAACAAACAAACATGACAAATTCAGTTCAGTATTACAGGTGAATGAAGTAAGAAACTTGCCATTTCAGATCCATAATACTGCACAATGTTTGGATGGCTTAACCGGCTTAATAAAGAAACTTCCTGGAAATATTTAAAAAAAAGATATAACCGTAAATGGGTATGGCAAACATGAATTGATGTGAGAAACAGGAGTAAAAGTTAGAATTTATCTCAAATTCTTAAAACACGTACCTGGCCCAACTGTTTTGCACTTTCCTTTGACTTTGCATCATCAGAAAACAATGTAACTTCCTTCATGGCACACATTTCACCGCTTTCACTACATCAGCAATATAACTTAGGTAAGAGACAGCTTAGGTTAGAAACTAACCCTTAATAAACTATAAAGACTCAATGATAAAATGGTAAGATCATATACTTTACCGTGTTTCCGAGATATCAAAAATAAATGCCTTAAAAGCCCCTAGACCACTTAGAGCACTTGCCCAGTGTAAACCAAAGGCAATAGCAAACAAGACCAGGGGACAGTTTAAAGCCTATACAAACGGGGGAGGAATTGAATTGTCTTATATACATAGCAGGTCAAATGGGTTAAGATAAAAGATTTAATCCAAATAGGGAATGGGTCAAAGTGTCAAACAGGTTAAGAGTCATCTGAAATGTATTCAAATGTGCAAAAACCTTCTAAATAGTAAAATTTTTATAAAATTAAGATTACTAATGTAATGATATAGTTTTGTAATCAAACTTAACATATCAATTATGTATAAGACTTAGATAAGAATAAAAAAGTGGTTGAGGCTTTGGTACAACCATTTTGCTCCAAACGAAAATATTACAGGTTTTGACTAGTTACCTGACCCATCCATTTTGCTACCACTACGCACAAAGACAAAACAAACAAGGAGAAGAAAAGAAAGGTATAAGTGGAGCAGGAATCAACCGATTTCATACCTGTTAAACCCAACATAAACATGTCCAAACGAGCCTCTACCTAGCAGCTTCCCCTTCTTCCATCTCGAGCCTGGGCTATGTAAATTATCAGGCCGTCCTGGACTTCGTGGTACAGAAGGTGATGTTGCTGCTGAATTTGACTGAGAGAAAGGTAAAGAATTGGAAATCGTGACTGGGGGAAGCGGCAACCGGTGACTTTTTTGTTTTACATCTTCTGGTCGGTTGTTTTGCGACTCAATGGCTGCTGCACCACCAGCTCTTGGATGAAGTGGTGTGACTGCACCACTATGGATTCTTGAGCTCGGCCCTGGACTCGTCATCTTAGGGCTAGGAAGTGGAGAATATTCCGGGCTACCCCTGCTAGGTTGCCAAAATAACCCCGCCATGTCACCACCCATAGAATTATGCCCAGAATTCTGACCTGACCCAGGGCTTGAGCAATGGCCCGACCCAAGGAATGGAAAATCAGGATTAGGTTTTGTGGAGTAGAAAGCAGAGTTTATAACTTGCTCCGTTCCAAATGCTCGTAATGGACTTCTAGAAGGGCTCGATATCGAGCTGTCCGGAGCACTGAATATTGCCCCATGGTAAGGGACCTGAAGATTAGGCACGTGACTGCTTAACGGTTTTCTTCTAGGAGGAGAAGAAGATATATGATTATCGAAAAGATGGTCCACTGGTTTTGCTACATCTCTAGAGTTATTTTTCACGACAGGCAACTGATCCTTAACAATCATACTTCAGAAAGGAAAAAAAGTTAGCTTTTTAGAAATCAAATTATTAATGTATTCTTTTCCAAATATTCAAATATCATAAATCTTACTTGGAAGGGCTGCCAGCTGTTGTTCGACTTCCGGTATCATAATCAGATGCTAAAGGGCTAAGCTGACTTGAGTCAGGTGGATCGTCACTATCACTATAACATTCACTAGAAACAGAATCAGCTCCATCATAATCTGCAGCATCAGGCCTGGTGCGCTGGTATCCCGTATGGCGCAGTGGAAGAGATGGTGGCGTTTTGGACCCTTTTTCATGTTTTTGTTTTCCAGATGCACTGATCCCCGACTCAGTTCGAGCCACACGGGACGGGTGAAAAACTGGGAGTGGGAGCGGTTGAGCCTGCGGTCTTTCTTGAAAGCTTTGACATCTTGCCACAAATTTAGATTCTCGGGAAGGTGAAACGGACCGGGACTGAACCCTGGATAGTGACCCAATCTCTGAAACCGTGTCACTGCAACCTCTTCTTGAATCACCTGATCTGTTGGTTGATTTTTTATCAGAAGGGATCCTAAACTTTCGAATTGCATCAAAAATACTCTCCTTGCTTGTCTTCTTCTTGGTTTCTTTTGATGATGATTTACCCCACCATGTACGCATATTTTCTGATAATTTACAGAAAATATCGAACCCAGAGAAAAGTCCACACTATCAACAAAAGGGTCAATCGCCTGAAATGAGATTATTCAGTATGTCTCATTTTGTCGAATATCAAGACATGTTACGCTTCTCTGTCAAACTTTAATGCTTTCCACCGAGTGAATTCTGAATGCAGAAGGTTGAAATTATGATATATCAAACAAATGATAGGTCAATTAACTAATACAAGGATATTACCAACATATTACTTACAAGGTGTGGTTAAAACTCTGATGCAAAATATAAGTCCCAGAACAATTGGAATTGAATTTAATGGGAAAAAACTAGCTACTCAGAAAAAAAAAAGAATAAACAACCCATGTCCTACTGAAAAACAGCCTATAGGTCAAAGGATTTTATTGATGATGATCAGGAATTTGTGCAGCTCAGGATATGCAGAGCTATGCAGTTATCTTAAATCAAGGATATTATAGTGCAATTCATAAATCAGCATCTTGATAATGGATCCAAAGCATTATACTGTTGTCTATTTGATCTCACTTGTGTTTTTAATAAATCAGCATCTTACAATTTTAGCCCTGCATCTTACATCACTTTTTCTCCACGGAATTATCAGCATACAGACAAAAAAATTAACGAAGTTAAATCATTAGTCCCTATATGAAGACAAACAACAATAAGCATCTTGACTAAGAAAGGAAAACTAAAATTACCTAAATTGCTTACAATTAACATGACTATTTTCATCTATTTCTATATAAATCTCATGGTTCAAGCTTCAATTGAATCCATTCTTCACGAAAACTGAAGTTCAAGCAAAAAATCTCTCCCACTTACCAAGATAACGAATTCGATGTCTAAAAAACAAAATTCCACCATGCTGTTATCCACAACGTTCTCCGACTAAACAGAAGATTTGATCTCCAACATTTCACCCAAATTAGACAAACATAAAAACAAATCATTCACATATTGTAACTAGGTTAGCAATTAATCTGATCTACAACGGTCCAAAATCACAGCATTTGAACGCAGATCTACACATGGTTAAATTGAGAATCAAACAAACAGAGCGAAACAGGTACAATACGAAGATTAACAAACGAAAACTACCTTACAAGATGAAGCATCAAACATATAATTAAGAAGCAGCAGCAGCAGCAGCGGCAGAAGCAGAAGCAGAAGAAGAGAAATGCAAAGAAGTGAAACTTGACGTCTGAATTAAGCTATGAAATGAAGAAAAAAATAAAGCAAATTTAGTAAAAAGATTTTGGAATTGTGAGGTTTCCAAGTGATGTTCTTGGAGAATAAACTCAGAAAGCGAGAGCAATAGATAGATAGATAGATAGATAGAGATCGAAGAGAGAGAGAGAGAGAGAGAGAGAGAGAGTTCTTTCTTTCTCTTTTTTGCTTTCGCTTTAATTTTGTTTAATGGAGGAGAAGCGAGTGGGCTTGTAATAGTGGAGTAAGTCGTTACCATCCCCTCCTTAATTCTTATGTGAAAAATGGACAATGTGATTATCGATTTGTTTTTTTTAATTTTATGTTTCTTAAAAACATTAAAATATAATTCTCAACTTTGTTGTTTAACTTTAATTAATTAATTTAATTATGTAATTAGTGTGGTGGTGTGAACATATGTAGATGATGATGATGTTCTTAAGTAATATTAAGAAAATTACAAAATTTCCAACAATAATTGTTTTATATGACTTATAAAATATTGTATCTTGAATAAAAAAATTCCACTCCTTCATGTTAGGTTGAAGATTTTAAGGGTTTCACACAATAGACATCACCATCACTATCACCGTTTGGTTGTTAGGTATTACAATGGTTTTCTTTTTAATAATGCAATACCTTTTTAAGAGTATTATATATTTTTTTTATATGATATCATTCATTAAATAATAAATATTGTATTCATATAATATATTCGAGCTTTAAGACGGGCTAGCTACATTTAATAGAGTAGGGTATAAACCTATTAACTATTTATAAATTCTTGATATTTATTTTACGATGGGATACATATAATCAAGTAGGGTATAAGATTTAGGGTCTGTTAACTCTTTATATTTCTTTGTTGGTATATTATGCATTATTACACCATTGCAATTGAAACAAGAGGATGGTGGACATTCAAACAAGAATGAAACAAAAAAAAAAAAAATTTTTTTTGAAGATGTTGGCATATTGCAAATTGGATAATACGTGAAAAATGCGTAACTTAATCGTAACAATTTTTCCTGAAAAAAAATAAATATCAACATCAATACTCTTTGTGCACCGACTTTTTACCTATATATATTTGGTTGAGAGTAGACGTGATAATGCGTAATTGGTTCATACTTAAGCCTATCAACCATTTAAACTTTTTGTGGCTACATGATACGGTATTACATTTTCTTCGGTTGAAACAAGGTGATGGTGAACATTGAGATTCACGCGATACTTGATAAACTAGAAGGATGGAATCCCTTTTGTAAAGATGTTACCATATTATTAGTTAGATGGAACATGAAGAATATACAACTGACTTATAACAATCTTTTCCAAAACAAAGTGAATATCAATCTTATATGCTTTATACACTAGTGTTATACCCATTTGGTTGAGAGCGGACATGACAATCCACGTCCAACCCAATAGATATCCACCCAATCGATCACCATTGGTCGATATAGACAGGTTTTTGTCATACATCGACCCATGTTTACCGCTAAAAATGATGTGAAAGCTAGAAGGATGGTTGAATAGTTTATATGGTAGTTTTTTTAAAAAAATTTAAGTTATTATCTTCTTGCACTCTTTAAAAATAATCAAGTGCACAAATGAAGAAAATAAATATAAAAGTGCAAGAATATAAATGTGTAAGAATGTAAAAGGTTAAGCGAAGAGAACTAATAACATCGAATGTATATTGGTTTCATTGCAAGTTAACGAATCCAACCTATGTCCACTCATTTGCCTTCAATCCAAAAGTTGTTTTCACTATCAACATCTCTCTTAGGCCAAAGAGATCACCGGCACAACATCTCACTAAGAAGGTAGTGATCACCTTTACGTCTCACTAATTTCCCAATGTAGTAATCACCTTTGTTATTCGGGTAATAGATGGGTCCCAAAAATTATTATCCGCTTTCAAAAACATTAATAAACATCAATATTTTTTTAATAGACAAGCTTTGTAATTTATTAGTGGCTATCACAAGTATTTATAAAAACACCCCAACCAAACATTTGCTAAGAAAATAACTTTTCGACAGAGACAAGAAATAGCCATGGCAGTTTGATACAACTAACTCGGTGACTTGTAGTATAACCATAATCTAACATATATATATTTCTATCACTTGAGTTGTAGCAAAATTATTCTAAGTGGTATATCAATAAGTAACAATCTAATACGACTAATCTTTACATGGCCAAGGGTTTTGAACTCAGACAATCTTGGGGAAGGAGCAATAATATTGAATATAATTTATAGTTTTACAACAAATATTAATGTTTTAATCTTAAGACATCTGCTCCTCCTTTTGTTTTTCCATAGTTATGTGTATGTAGGAACCTTACTTTTACTATAATGTATTTTTTTATGCAGTTCCAGACGCAAATTTTAATGTGAATTAGCTTTTGTTAAAACTTATTTGGATACTGCGTTTCTTGAAATCTAACTAGAGTTTGAAGTTATGTTGCTTGAAAACTATTTAGGTAAAAAAAAGTCCGCTTTTGTATCTTACGCATTTCTTTTATTTAAATGTTGTTCCTTAGTAACAGCTGCAATGTGTTGGCACAATTACAACCCCCTTTCCTATTCTCTCTCTTTCCTTTCAACTTTCCCAACCCCTTACCTCCATTTCTTTCTCTCTCTCTCTCTCCATCTCTCAATCTCTCAATCTCTCTTATTTTCTCCCCCTTCGGTATTTCTTTCCTCTTTCTCTCTTCAATTTAAGAAAGTTGAAGTAAGATCAAGAAGGGTATACCCTAATTGATAAGAAATAAAAAGAAAAGTGATATAATAGTAATGTAATGATAGAAAAAAAAGAAAAAAATATATATAAGAGATGATCTAGCTATCATATCTCCATAGTTTTTACAAATATCAAGCTAATTCTTTTATTTTATTTGATCAAAATTCTTAATATTTAATAACATTAAAGATTGTACTCTAGTCATCAAAAGTAGTATAGGTATCAGTGCTATGAATAGTGTACTCATAACCTCAAAAACAAGAACAATCTACTTCTTTAGATTTAATTCAAATGAAATTGAAGGAAACCATGCAAATATCTGTACACCATGCCTTGTGCCAAGCGCTTAAGAAGCATGGTGTGAGAGTAACACGTTGTCCATGACTACAAGTTCAATTTACTTCTCTTTTGACCGATATATACCAATTGATTTGACTTTGTCATTTAATGAAAATAACACCAAATGTCCAATTTATTAAGATAGAGTTGTGCAACAAAATAAAATGTAAAAGAAAGATGATATTTTTTTCATTCTTACCACCAACAAATATTTACATTTAGGACACATTGTAACGCGTTTTGGGGCCACAAGCATGACATATCTCATGAGAACTCTGCAGTTAAGCGTGTTTGGACGGGAGCAATCCAGGGATAGGTGACCCCTGGAAAGTTCTCGTCCGGTCGCCAGAAACAAATCCGTGAGCCAGTGGGGTAAAGCGGACAATATTGTGTCATGATAAGGCAGGGTGTTACACACATAGTCATTGCTAGTGACCAACCCCTCAATTTGTCATGGGTAGTTTGAATTTTGTCACAATTTGTTCGTTTTATGTAAGTGCTACCCTTGTTATATTTGTGCAACCGCTGAAATCTTTTTCTAGGTCGGAGCACTTAGATTGTTAGTTAAGTATAACCATGATAACTACAAAGCTTATAATTATTAACTTACATAGTCTCAGTATGATAATAATACATAATATAGACTTAGGCATAGAATGTATACCGCTAGCATCACTCAATTTAGATGAAGTAACACTCACATGCCTCCTTAACGCTGCTAGTAGAGTAGCGGCATACAATCATACATCATTTTTTCATAAACTTAACTCCATGCATATGAGGAAACCCACACAAAAGACAAAGGATAAGCTAGGAGAACCACTGAAGTCTGGTTGAACATCAAGTCATACCCCATATTCAACATTGGCTTGATAAATGTGAAACTTTTTTTTTACATTTTTTTTCATTCGAGAAAGAGAAAATGAGAACAAATTACATTAAACTTTATAACAATACTTGGGAGACAGGATGCAGGAAACACTTTAGTTATCGCTTCTTACACGTGCCGATCTTACTCAAACTTGTAAATCCCAAACACGATAACTATACATAAACACTTCGACTACTTGAGTAAAAATTCTAGTAATCTTTGTTGATTTCTTTAACCGAAATTTATATCTCTATACCCTTATAAGTGTCAAACCAATAGCTATAACTATTATGGTAGAAGGAACACCAAATTTGAGATGAGCCCAGAAGGTAAGATTGTACCCGAAATTCTGTGCACGCCGAGCTTGTTCACACACAATTAGATTTGCTGCCGATCCCAATAATGAAAGGTTTCCTGCTACTGTGCTGACCCAGGCTAATATTAGCCATGCTTTCTTCTCTTTTTCTGGTGATATAGTTGCTGCTGCTGCTGCAACCCTTGCTCCAAGCAAGAGTACTGATCCAAAATAATAAATTATTATTTACAACAGATATAGCGGTGCTGATCCACACTTGGACTGATAATTTCGACCCATTTACTTATAAATGGTTATATTTCCGTCGTGTTTTATCTCATCAAACAAGTTGGATTAAAAAGCGGAACAAGTCAAATGGATCAAACATGTTGGAAGTCACCTGAAGTGTATTTTTAATGTGTAAAAGCTTTTAAATGATTTAATTTTACGAATTATTGTTATGACAATATTCTTTGTGTAACAATATATTATAACACATTAATTCTTTAGAAAAAATAAACAAAAAGTGTTTGTGGGTCAACACAATTAGTACTATAAATATGACCCGTTTCAACCCGAACCCACCCAGCTGCTGATATTTAATGTTACCACCGAATGGAAAGAGTACCTGTTGGGACATTTGAAGCCAGATTTGAAAGAACAACTATCACAAGTGCGAGAATTATTACACCACTAATATGATCAATTTGAGCATAAGGTTCCATGAAATCCCATACTGCACTTGGGATTCCTGTTTTGTTAAAGCCTTCAACGGTGACAAACATTCCACAAAAGAACACCAACAGCGAATAGGAAACCTGGGTTACAGAAATGAATGGATGTCTCAGTTTTCAATTGTATGCTTGTGAAATCGAAAGTAAAAAAAGAAAGAAAGATAAGAAGTACAAATACACTCCTTCAAAAGTTGCACTATCCGTTTACAGATTTACTTATAAATGGGTTGATTGGATCGTGTCTTATTGCTAAAAGCCTAACAGGACAAATGGGTATATAACAAAAGCAGCTTAAAGAAAACAGGAAGAAAGTTGACTAAAGTATATTTTAGCTTAAAATAAGAACATATCCTTAAAGTTTTATTCAAAGAGTTTGATTATTAAAGAACCTATTTTTAATTATAGAAAAATCGGATAAATAGTGTTTGGGCTCCCGACCTGTGCCAAAACTTATCCATTTTGACCTATTACCCAACCCACTCCACCGGCTTATTTTGCCTGGTTCATGGTTACATAGAATATACCTTCTCTAAGCATGGCCGAGCATCCTTGAAATCAAGAACCACAAGAGCCAATGCCGCTGTAATAGCAGTCCATGACATGTTTAATCCCATTAAAAAGGAAACCAACATTCCCACTGTAATAATATAAACTCCTATTTTCCATAATACTATCTTCCATTTAGCAGATTTTTCATCAATATCCTCCAATCCCACATCAGAATTCTCATTCACGAATCTGTTCATTGATGAAACCCTTGAAACAACTTTTTCATCCTTCCTCGGCGCAGATCCACCATCTGTAATATTTTTTACAACATTTGCGTCTCTAAGAATTTCATTTTCACCAGAAGCTACACGATTCCTAAGAATAGCATTATCTATGTGCCCATTAACTGTAGGGGAGCTGTGAATACTCATGGCATCCAAACTAGCATTGAGTTCATGAGAATTCTGAGATGTAAGATGAGACATTGTAGCTGGTGAAAATCTATGGGAATTTACATCTTCTTCAGGGGTTACTTCAACTGGAGGTTCTTCTTCATCTTTCTGAACAGATAACAACTTCCAAAACATGCATAATAGAATTAAAGCATTCACACAAATGCCCACCATCATTGCATACACAATCCCATACAAGAATTCCCCAAATGGTATCTTACTTTGAACTGCTATTACTAGGTTTTGAGGGTTACCAATTGGTGTAGCAGCAGATCCAATGTTTGCACTTGAAGCGAGTGCGAGCAAAAACGGATGGGGTGGGAGGTTCTGTTGTCTAGCAATTTTAAGTACAAACTCGGTCAACACAACACAAGAAGTATCGTTAGTGAAAAAAGCACTCGAGATTGCAGATATTAAGCAGATTCTACACAGTAAATCCTTTGATCCTTGGCTTTTCCATGAAAGCAACTTACCTAAATACTTAAACATATCTGCTCTTTCAAGATAAACACTTACAACCATTGTCCCAAATAGAAGACCAAGAATCGGAAGATCAATAGCTTCATACGCTTGATCTGGGGTTAAAACTTGAAAAAGAACCATGAGCATGGCACCAAGGAGAGAGCCTGCTGTTCTTCCAATGGGCATAAAAGGGACAGCAGGAAAAACAGCCAGAACCCAAAATACAGCAAAAGCGAAAGAGCCTAGAATCACTTTGACAGTAGGAGCCATAGCCATGTTTTGCAGACAGATGAAATCGGCCAATTACTGAACACCCACCCAGTTCTCTATCTAATGATCCATAATGAGAGAAGAATCACACTGAAAATAAACAAATAAACCATTTTCAAATTGTTGATAGATTATACATCAAAACCAATCAAAATTAGTAGCTAAGTAGCAACTAATGAATACATTAATAAGCAGCATATGCTTCAGAATGCATGATATATACGATTTTCATCAAACACGTGGAGTGAAAAGCACATGGTTCTGAACAGAGCAGATCAATGCACAAATTTACTCACACTAACAATGTTTTTTACTTTTTACAATCAAACCCACGTTCAAATATGACATGAAACTTTACCAATTGAGACCAATGAATAGCTAGATCATTCAAGATGAAATCGATTTGCAGAAGAAAAAAGACCTACGCTTACTTGAGGGAGTGGACTGCGCGGTGAGCTGAATCCAAATCAACAAGAAAATGGTGAAAAAAGAATGTGTATAAAGAAGCAAATCTTGGATCGGAAAGGGTGGACTTGGAGAATTTTTGTCAACATGTGTGTGTGTGGGTGTGAGAGAGAGAGACAGATGGATAGGTAGCAAAGCAAACAGATTGACAGCTTTTCATGACTACGTGTGCTATGAAGGATGAACATTCATATGAACCACGAGACTGAAAATTAATTATTAAAATATATTATATCTTAAAAGTTATTTGCTTTATTTATAGCAATAATTAACACCGGCCAAGATGCAACATATATACTTCCATAATTCTAGGGATGTATTAAATAGTTAAATAATCAAAATACTCTTAATTTATAAGTAAAATAATATCTAAAATACTTTATATTTATCCTTTAATTACTATCATATATCATATTTAGTTATAAGTGTAATTAAGATGGTGGTATCAAAATACAATACATTTATATTTATTATGACTTTGATTATATACAGAAATAAATGTTATACTAATTAACAAAAATGAAAAATCATTACATAAATAGAAACGTATATTAATTTTAGAATTTATTTCATTTTGGGGCATCTGAGTTTCAAAAATTGGAATCATACTATAAATTCCGTTTCCTACCAACCCTTTTTTTCATTTTTTGATTTTTAAAAGCCCTACCTACTTTTTGTTTGTGGATGCCATTGGTAAGTTTTATCTAGATATTATGTTTAGGAGAGGGTTCGAACGAAAACTGTTTTTCATACGAGAATTGCGAGAACCATTCTTGGTCATTCAAGTGGTAAGTGGAATTCATGGATGGAGAGCGTGAGGGATTGAGTGTGGCAAGGTGCATGTAAGGAATTCATGGGTGGGCAATCCAATTGAAGGTTGGGGAATTGAACAGATAAGATTGGTTCTCGTAGTTCTCGTACGAAAAACAGTTCTCGTTTGAACTTTTCTCATTATGTTTATTAGTAACGTTACTATATATATATCATGGTAAGTTAAAAATTATATAATTGAACTATTGAAGTGTTTAAGGATTCAATGATGATCCGAACCCAATGCAGTCTTGTGTTTAGGGCCGGCCTTACAGGATATGCTCACAAACAATGTTCATTCTCTATTAGAGGTTAAAATTTTCTTTATGTATAATACTATATAAGTACATATACTCATTTATGACTTAAATCCTTTTTAGGTTAATAAGTTCAGCGTAGAAACATATATCAAGTAGATGCAAATATACTTTTTGTGTAATATTTCATTATTTTGAATGAAATTATCTTAGAAGCATCTTACGAGATAAATTAGGATTTTATTTTTAATAATTTATAAATTTATAAATTTTAGGACCTATTTTTACTAAATTGCACGCGGCTTCTGAAATCTCGGGACAGACCTTGCTACTCGTATATCATGGTTTTTTATATACATTGTAATTTATACAAATGATAGACTAATGACAAATTAAATAAGATATAAAGTTTTTACATGATAACTACAATACAACTTATAAATATTTATATAGATTGTTATTAATTTAGACTTTAGAATAACTCTATAAAAAATATGTTTAGGTGTTTCATATAAAATATTGTGATCATCTACTTTTGAGATTATTTCTTCTTTTATATACCATATCATTCATTATTCTAAATTACAATTTTAATTCTAAATAATGTATAATATTCAAACATCTAAAAAGACTTTGTAAAATTTATATATAATGTTTTTCTAAAGACGGATGAGAGAACTAACGCTATGTTTCTTAGATATATCAATGAAGGAAAAGAATAGAAAAGAAAATTGATGGGAGAAAAGAAGAGGAAAAAAGGATAATGATTATGATTTTTCGTGTTCCCCAATTGAAAAGAAAAAAAAACAAAATTGGAAAGAAAGGAAATAGGTTTGTGTTCCCCGAGTTGGAGAGGAAGGAAAGAAAAACGGTCATTTTACAATAATACCCTTGATTTTTAAAATCATTTATTATGATTAAGTGTAATTTAGTCATTTATGAAAAATCATAAAAAATTTCCTTTCTGTTCCTTCCAAATCCTTTCCTTTCTCTCTTAAAATAACCCGAGAACACAAAATTTTTTATGTCCTTTCAAATCTTTTTTTTTCTCTCCAAAATTAAACTCGGTAACACAGCGTAAAAGTTACATAGGTAACTGAATATTTTTCTCTTTGTTTTAAAAAAACACTTTTTATTATTGTGAAAATTAAAATTTTATATTAGAAAGGTAGAAGAATATTCAATATAGTCCATAATTAATTCATAGTCCTAAAGGACTAATTTTAGCCTTTGGATCAATGTCATCAATGGTCCAGATTAAATTTT
>JAUEJL010053529.1:0-20289 GCA_032274825.1 Drosophyllum lusitanicum
TGTTTTGTAACACCACGACGGATGCTTTGATGTATTTGTAAACAGTTGTTTTGGATGGTTGTAAATATTCGTACTTTATGTAAATTCATGTTTAATGCTTCCGCAGCGTATTTAAAAAAATGGCTTAAGATTTTCAGGCGTTACATTAGTTTTTTTATAACACCCCACCGCCCCGCAGTGCGTCGACGCATCGACCACCCGGCAGCCGACATGGCGATGTTAGGTCTGCGGTCCAATTTGTTTGTTGCGTATAATCTTGATCTTTTTTTTCTAGTATAACTATAGGCTGCTTCACATAATTCAGCTTGTCATTAATACCCACGTATTCTAGTGGTATATATGCGGATTCGTCTGCTAAACACTTTCTAAGATGTGATACGTGAAAGGTATTATGAATTTGTGACAATTCCTCTAGCAAATTCCAGTGTGTACGCAACCTTTTCCACACGAGCAATAATTCTGAATGGCCCAATAAACCTCGGACCTAGTTTCTCTCTCTTTCTGAATCTGTTCACGCCTTTCCATGGTGACACTTTCAATAACATGTAATCTCCCACCTGGAAATCAAGTGGTGACCTACGTTTATCGGTGTAGCTCTTTTATCTACTTTGGGCTACTAACAGTCTATCTCTTATTTGTTGAATTTGTTCTGTCGTTCGTTGTACCACCTCGGTGCTACCCAGCTCCTTCTGACCCACTTCGCTCCAACAACGAGAAGAAAACCCTTATATGCAATGGTGGTGGTTCTGGGATGGTGGTAGAGGTGGTGGTTGTGCGATGGTGATCGTGCACATGTATGCAGCAAGTAAAACTCTAAATTGTTGAAGGGTTTGGCGGTACCGGTAGTGTCGTATGATGGTGGTGTTGTGTGATGGTGGTCCTGCTCGTTGGTTGTGAAATAATGTTTTTGGCAATACAATGGTAGGGGAGGAAGGCCAGCGATGGAGGACCGTGGGTTAGGGTTTAGCGATGGAGGTGGTCATTCGGTGGTGGTGGCCAGCGGTCTTGAAAAGAGAAGGTGGTGGTAGTGTTGTGGGTTGAAGAGAGAGAGAGTTATTAAGATTGGAAACCGGAAAGAGGGTGTTTATTTGAGCAGGGAAGGAGAGTGACATACTCGAAGAGTGTGTGTGTTTGGTATCAATAATAAATTGAAAATCAACCAAAATACTTTTATTTTAATGGTTAAAGTTAACATCAGTTACAAGAAATAACAAAAAAATAAAACGTGATTTTTGTGACAACAAAAAAGATATTTTTGTCATTAAGTCAAGAACAATAAATAAATTTATAGAATTATATCCGCTAAATATCAAATCGTAAAGAGGAGTTTTCGGTTTTCATCACAAAGCAAAACGCCAATCCGTGTAATGCATATGCATTAGCTTGTGGGTCAAAACCTTTAGACGCACATCCATATGACCATGACCTATTGGGACAGAGATAGACACGTAAAGCAATGGTGAACCAATCAATGAAGCAACAAAAATGGCGATTACTCGCTCCAATCAATACTGTTCAACTGTAAATATTGATGGTGCGGTCGTTAAACGAACACCCTACACAACATTCCTCATCATCTTTTGTCGTTAAGCAGAATCAACACCACTCCATGAAAGAAAAGTTGAAACTGAAAGTATCAATCTTGCACGCTACTTGCTTCCTACTTCCTTGATTCAACTGTCTCACTCTCTCTCTATATCTCTGCTTCTTCACGTTTTTCTTTCTACCAATTTCGATCTTGAATCCATTTGGAACCTGGTGATCTGTATCTGAATCTCCTTCCTTAATTCCTTCGGTAAGCATCATAATCATCATCCGAATCATTTCGATTTCAATTTTATTTACAGTCCAGTTCTCCCTACCAAGAACTGTGATTTCTATAGCTTATTCTTGCTTGTTCAGATTAAACCCGTCAGTAAATTCATCTGATTTTTTAGATACTTCGTACTGTTTAAATATTATATTTCACATGATTCGTTTTAGAAAAAGGTGAATTGTTGTTGTCAATTTCTTGTATGTTGAATATGTTACTGTAATTCGATTTTAATATGCAAATTAGGGTTTCTTCTGCTGCTGTGTAATAGTTTGGTATGATAACTAAACTGGGTTCCAAGTCATTTTGCTTAGGACTATCAACTGCTTTGAACCAATTGCATTACATCATATATGATTTGATTAGGCTAGATTAGCAATGAAACTCTTTTCTGGTGTGCCTTTGATTGATTTCGTTTTCTCTGTGGCTCACAAACGTGTTAACCTTCAGGTGGGTTGTTAATTAAAATTATGGCGGCAATACTAGCTTCTAACAGCTGCTATTGCCGCGTTGTGCAATTGGTAAATCAAGGTAGAACTGCAGACAATCTCAGCTTCTCAAGATCCATATCTATCCACAAGCTAGACAGACATGTATGCAATTCGCCTAAAATCGAGAGGTTTCCCAGGTTTCATATTGAGATGCAGCAAACAGAATCACCCATGAGATACGGTACCAATGGTCGACCTTCAAAGATTGATACAAATGGTAAACCTGTGAAGTTGGGTGCTAATGGTAAACCATTGACTATTGATGCCAATGGTAAACCTGTGAAGTTGGGAAGAAATGGTCAGCCAATCACCATGGTTCCCACCAGTGAGGTGGTGAACAATAAGCCCATATCCAAACAAGTTGTTAATGGAACAAGCCTTGTAAAAAGAGAGACCACACCACCACTAGTTAAGTCTGTGAAAGTTAGAGAATCCACAGGATTTCCACCTTCTGAAGAATTGCGGGTCTTGCCATCAGATGAAAGTTTCAGTTGGGCGAATGAAAATTATAATTCGGTACAAAGATCAATTGACGTCTGGTCTTTTGTTCTTTCTTTGCGTGTTCGTGTTCTGTTTGACAATGCAAAGTGGGCGTATCCTGGTGGCTTCACAGAAGACAAACAGGTTTGAATTCAAATGGACGTATATAAATGCGTTTTGGTTTCTGTTATCAATTTACTAACTTTTGTATGTGTATTTAGAAAAACAGAAGAAGAAAAACCGCTTCGTGGTTAAGAGAGCGTGTGCTTCAACTTGGCCCAACTTTTATAAAACTCGGCCAGCTATCTTCAACAAGATCAGATCTATTTCCACGTGAATTTGTCGACGAGCTTGCTAAGTTACAGGTATAGTGGCCTCACTTCTCTGCATATAACTTTTTAGTGATTTCTACGATGTTGTTAGAGATACGACACAGATATGCCAAGTGGCAGATTTATTACTCTTGGATCATTGATTGCTAGTTGGAGTTAGTTACAGTGTTTGATACAGGAGTATTGTATGAATTCTCATTATCATCGATATACGCATACGCATTTCCATAGTTATGTATTTTTGTTCTCTCTTTTTCTTCGAATAAACGTCAAGCTCTAGAAACTCATGAATGCTTGCAAACGTGATGAAAAGTTAAATTTTGATTCTAATTTCTTTTTCTATTTGTTGATTATGAAAATCATATCGTTCAGGACAGAGTACCTGCTTTCTCGCCAGCAAAAGCAAAAGGTTTTATCGAGAAAGAATTAGGAGCTCCGGTTAATGTGATCTTCAAGGAGTTTGAAGAACGACCTATTGCAGCTGCTAGTCTTGGTCAGGTGAAGTCTATTATAATTAAATTATTCAAGGCTTTGTTTCTCTTTTAATCATTATGATGTTTGTCTTTTTTCCCTCTTGATATGAACCTTATGACGATTCTTCTTTAGGTACATCGTGCAATATTACACAACGGAGAGAAAGTAGTTATTAAAGTTCAAAGACCCGGTCTGAAGAAACTTTTTGACATCGATTTACGTAAGTCGGATCTTAATTTACTCCTACTATCCTAAAGTTTTGTACTTTCTACTAAATCATAATCTCTTGTCATCCAGGAAATTTAAAGCTAGTTGCAGAGTATTTTCAAAGAAGTGAAACTCTTGGTGGCCCAACAAGGGACTGGATAGGCATCTATGATGAATGTGCAAAGTAAGTTAATGCAATCATAAAATTAACATGTTCTTGGTAAACAGTGTGAAAGAGGAAGAAGAAGAAGCCTATGTTGTGTTAATGTGTTTAATTTGTGTATATTTTTTCTTGGTCTACCTAAGTTGATCAATCTTATTTCCTTGACTGTATACTGTTTGCAGGATCCTGTACCAAGAAATTGATTATATTAATGAAGGGAAAAATGCTGATAGATTTCGTCGAGATTTTCGTAATATAAAGTGGGTCCGAGTGCCCGTATGTTTCTTCTTTTAAGTCCTTGCTTTTTATTTTTCTATGATCTGGTCTGGGTTTATTATTTGATTTTGATTTTTACTGTGCAGCAAGTATTTTGGGATTATACTGCAACAAAGGTGCTGACATTGGAGTATGTTCCAGGTTCCAGTCTGAACTCTGTTAGTCTTCGGAGTTACTCACTAAACAGTTTACCATGGTTAAAAACTTAAAAAAATGTTCGTGTTTGACATTTATGAAACAGGGATTAAGATCAATAACGTTGATTTGATAAAAGAAAGGGGTTACAGTCGATCACGAATCTCTTCACATGCCATTGAATCGTACTTGATTCAGGTTTACAACATAAACCTGTTCATTAATCGTTTTAATCTTTTCTTGTTTGATTCGTTTTTTATTAAATATTGTGTTTAATGGTGCAGATACTGAAAACTGGTTTCTTTCATGCTGATCCTCATCCCGGGAATCTTGCTATTGATGTGGATGAATCACTAATCTATTACGATTTTGGCATGATGGGCGAGATTAAATCCTTCACAAGAGAACGATTGATGGATCTTTTTTATGCGGTTTATGAAAAGGATGCACAAAAGGTCTGGCTGCTATATGAGAAACAAACAAAAAGGGTATTTTATATTTGGATTAGCTAAATTTAGTATTTGCTATTGTGCAGGTTATGAACAGTTTGATAAGTCTTGAAGCACTTCAACCTACTGGAGATATGTCACCAGTATGTAAATATAACTTTTTTCAAATAAGTTTAACGTCAATTATTTTGTTACTTGTGTTCTTCATACCTGATTGTACAATTCAATCATAGGTTAGAAGATCTGTTCAGTTCTTTTTGGATAATTTGCTAAATCAGACACCAGATCAGGAGACAACTTTGGCTGCAATAGGCGAGGTATGCAGTTGATACACACTTAAAAAGTACCAACTGTTTTATTCTTTTAGTTTCTTTTTTCTGGATATTATGTGGATTTGTTTTCATTCCTGATAATGTCTGGATCTGCTATCAGGATTTATTTTCTATAGCAACAGATCAGCCTTTCCGGTTTCCATCCACCTTCACATTTGTAATTAGGGCATTTTCCACTCTTGAAGGTGAATTCATCAAACTAACTGCTGTATTCGTAAAGTTTGATTCGTCACCCCACATTTAACTTTATTTTTTTCCCTTCCAGGAATCGGGTATGCACTTGATCCAGGATTTTCGTTCGTCAAGATTGCTGCACCTTATGCACAGGTTGGAATTTAGATTTCTTTGTTGAAATATACAAGTTTTAGCAAATAAAAAATAGATTATTTTGAGGTTTGATTCCTGAACCACTTACAGGAGCTGTTGGATCTCAAACAACAAAGGCCCAGTGGAACACAACTTGTTGCTGAAATACGAAAACAGGCTGATGATGTAATGTGACTTTGACCAATATCCCTACATTACATTCATTCGATATGAAACCAGTCTATTTAGATTGTGTTCTATCTCAGATAGGTCAAGAGGATCAAATATATATATATATATATATATATATATATATATATATATATATAAAGCTAAATGTGAACATGTTAAAAGCCCCTCGAAGTTTATATTCTGTGAACATGTTTTGATCCATACTAAAAAGATCTGTCTCAATCTGAACCCGGTTTGAAGTTTGGCCTGTTTTCCATCAATTAGTCTCAACTGCGCTCCACCTCTATATTATATCTTTGCCACATTTTATGAATATAGAAGTGATGATGTTATATGCTAATTTCTAACAATTTTCAGGCAAGATCAAACACCGTGTCAATGCCTTACAGAGTTCAGCGGATCGAAGAGTTTGTGAAACAACTAGAAGTAGGAGACCTCAAACTTCGTGTCAGAGTTCTTGAGGTAGTTTACTGCATATTTTATAAATTGCCATTTTCTAAAATCTTTTTAGTTATCCTTTGATATATTATTGTCTTCATCAGTCTGAGCGAGCAGCTAGGAAGGCAACAGTATTGCAAATGGCAACCATGTACACAGTTATAGGGGGTACCCTCGTGAATATTGGTGTCACATTTAGCACCCAAGGTAGCCAACTTATAGCAAACGGCTCATTTGTTGCTGCAGGTAAGTGACTAAACTTCTTATATGCATTTTCTTCATGTTGCTATTTATTTTCTATCAGAATGATCATTAATACATTCGACGAATGCAGGTGTTTTCATAGCACTGCTCATTAGGTCCATGCAAAGGGTGAAGAAGCTTGATAAATTTGAAAAAATGATATGACTTTGGTAACACTATTTAGGCTCCCAATTACAGCCCCTAATTAGCATTTTTTACAATCAATATGTATTATTTTGTATACAAGAAGTTGCTGTATAGAAAAGAAATTATAGCTCAATTGCCAATAATGCAATAATAAATATATACATACATATTTGGAACTTAACTCTTAACTGTCCTGTTTAAAGTTTTGTGTACAGATTTATTAGACCTTTCAAGAGTGGTGTTTACCTTCTAATTATATAGTGAACATGAGTTGTGGCATTTCTGTATGGTATTTCAGTTCATCTTGATAATGTAATTGACATGATAGATTTTAAAACTAAGAATTGGTCCTGTATATTGAATATTAAAGGTGGCAACTTTGACCCGTTTACTTACTCAATGGGTTGCTTTGGGTTGTGTTGTTATCTCAAATGGGCAAACAAGTCAATTCAAGAAACTTAGCAAAAAAGTAAATGAGTTGAAAATCACAAAGTATAATTTTAACGTATTTAACCTTTGAAATCACCTTATTGAAAGTACCATTATTTTGTATTCTAAAAAATTCCGACATTCTTCACAATCATCTCCGGACATAAAGTAACATGTGTGCAAAGTATGTAATTGAGGACTGTTTGGTGAAATACAGTTCAAATCTTTTTCTTGGCTCAAAAACCCGGAGAAGAACTACAGATCCTTTTACCAGGGAACAATGGCTACTACACCCCCTCTTCACTGCACCTTACTCGTCATTAACTGTGGTCGGCTGCTTTAGCTGTAGATAGCTTGTTCGCTAGTCCAGCTGGTCGGATCTCTATGGCCCTGTTTGGTTCTTGCAAACTTGGATCTTCTTTGTAATATGTAATTTCAATTTTTCTCAATAAAATCTGCCTTTCAAAAAAAAAAAAAAAAAAAACACATGTGCAACTTTCAATGTCAATAACAATCATCATCATCATATATAATAAGCCAAAGTCATAAAGCATTTAATTTAGATGTACTTGTCTGTAGAGTAGCCTTAACAACAAGTCGCATTGAATATTCATCATACTTATTGCTACAAGATTATAATGTTCATAATATTTTTGTACTTTATGACTACTTGTTTTTATCGTTGAATGAGTTATATATTTTTTGTACTTTATGGGCTTTAAATTAGAAGTATTTTATTATTATTTTTTATTTTTATGCTCAATCTTATGTATACGGTTCGACTTGTGAATAACTGAATATATATGCTAAAGGATAATTATTTATTAAAAAACATGTATGTAAAATATATTGGTATACTCGTAATTTCTAGAGGTACGTGGGATCTCTTTGCTACGCCATTTCTTTGGGTAACCTACTTTAGGAGGTTCCGGTCGATCGGTGCCAACATATAGTATGTCACGCAATCTACGACTATAGAATATATATATATCCGGGTTTGATCAATGAAAAGTTTATTAAACGACATAATACTATTCGTGACACGTTAGCAAAGTATGATGTAAATCGGTAGGCGGTAGCAAAATTAATGTTAAAAATAACAAGTTGATGGTATCAAATGGTAACAAAAAACATTGTTACACCTAGTTGTAAAGAAATGTATTACGTACAGATAAAAACATAAAAGTTTGTTGTATTTTGAACATAATCATGAAATAAAGGCCAAAACGTAAATATAATTTGTTGAAAAGTTTGTTATTATGAATTTTATGATCATCAAGTTAATATTAACCTTAATTAATATATTATATAAATAGAAAGAATATTATTTTGTGCATATAAAAGTCAAGAATGGGCATCGATAACTTGTTTTTATAGACGACGTCCGAAGTTGACAAGGGTGAGATACCTCCCTTTTCACCCATTATATATATCAAACAATTTTTTGGATCTCCTTCACATATATAATATTTTCATCATCAAGTTACTCCACCGATTAAATAACCTTTTTTTATTCAAATTAAAACATAACTTTTTTAAAAAAAGTTGTGAATTTATGATATACCGTAGGAATGCTCGAGTAATGCCACCAGCCCACCACGAGCATGTTATGGCTTCATCACGAGTCGTGATGCTAGTTACTCTATCCCGCCATTTCAATAATTCATTAACGATCGTGGAGTTTGTTACCCAGTAACCTACATAACGTAGGAGTTTGTTTCTTTTATATCAAACCAATGGTGGGGAGTTATTTGTTGTCTTCTTGGTGATAACGTGTTAGTTAGTAATAACAGTGATACCTTTGAAGTATTAATGATTCAAACGTAATTGTTAGGATGGTTGAAATAAAATTTATTATTGCCGGTACTCTAACTGCACCTAAACAACTCTTTTTTGGTTTAAGAATGAAATGTAACTAAACAAATATATTATCACATTGAAATAGAAATTGTTTACTACTAGTTTACGTAGGTACAATTTTAATACCTAACTAGCTTAACATCCTCGTATATAAACACTGGAGATCGTTAATGTAAATTTTAAATATCTATAGTGTGAAACCTTAAACATATAATATATCGATAACAAATCAAGAAATATTTATGAAAATCGGAAGATGAAGAAAGAAAATTGATATACTCATAGATTTATGCCTATAGTTGTTAGTGGAATTAAGGATTAGGAATTGACATGATATCTTATCGTTGTTGGTGTAAATTGCCCAACGGATTTACGATAATAGTTGAATAAGGAATTTGAGTTTCATTAAAAAATTCTTTTGAACGACATAGGATCTAACTAAAAAGACGGATAACCCGTTTTTACTTAAGATTTACATCAAATTTAAAATTCACGATTTAAGACTTTTAATGTAAAAAACTTGCCATTTGTTAGCTTTTTTAGAACATAAAGAGGAATTAATAGTGAGAAAAAAAATTTAAAAGTTAAATGATAAAATCATAATTTAAAATTTTAAAATTAAATCGCTAAATCGCCAATCGTGTGTGTGCCGCCTCACCCAGTGACCCAACGTCCCACCCACCTAGGCACCTAACTTTCTTCAACACTATCGCTCGCTGCATATAAATAAGCGCTAGTCCATTCCGATATCTCCGAAGCATCTTTCGCTCACTCACACACAACAACACACACTGCAAGCTGCTGCAGAGCATTCCGGATTTCCTGATTCTGTTGGTACTTCTGCATCCTTTACTGATTTCCTTCCACATACTCCAATTCGTAATCAAAATTTCATTTTCTATTTGTTCTTAATCGATATTCCTTTGTTTATGATTCGGATCTAGTGTGGGATGATTTACGACTTTTGTTCGGGTTGATCTACTAGCTCAGCTAGCTGAGTTGTTTTTATTTGCGAATCGTTGTCATTTCATCTTTCAGAGATCATAATAACTGTACTGTGTGATTTAAGCGATAGTTGCAAAACAGTTGGACATTCTATTGAACTATGAAAATAGAACCAATTTGTAGTTAAAGCTGTTAGATTTGTTTGTTGATGTCTGATAAACCTGTCTAATTTGAATAGAGAATCATAAGTTTGAAATCTGAATGTTTTTACGTAAATAAAACACAGATATGGCTCCAGCTGCAGTAGCAGATGGTTCAGACAAGATCAAGCCTAGAGGTAATTTGATTTTCTTGCATGCTTATTTTTATTTTATAAGTACGATACTCAACATGCATTTTGTTAATTAATTCTCAATGTTTCTGGAATTAGATGTCACCCTTTTGTATGTTTTCAGACTAAAAGTATTTGGCTGAAGTTTTGTAGTATAAGTCTACAATTTCCTATCAGAATTGGAAATTGTCTTCAGGAATTCATACAAAGTTGTAAACTTTTGAATTATTAGTAGCTGTGAACAACAATGGTTAGGAGTAAACTGGAATCTGATAGAGTGTGAACACATTTGATTGATTGGATCCAGAATCAGAATCAGTCATGATGATCAAAATCTAGTAGAAGAAAATTGAACAAATTTGATGCGGGATTAGTGAAGAAAATTGGATCGAAAAACTGATACCATGTTAGAGAGGAAGAAGAAGAAAGAATGGAGAATATGATTTCTGCTTATTCAAAAACAGTTGAAGACTTCATAAATATATACAAGAAAGAAAACAGAAATGACTAACTAACTCATATGTCAATGACAACATGTTAGACCATAATAACATGTTTAGATATACGTATAAGATGCCATATGAACTCCTGCCTCATGCATATCTGACATCGATATTTAGTTTACCATTTTCAAGTTTGGACAGCCTATGATCTATATCCTGAAAATTGTTGTTGATTATGAAAAACCAATAGGTTGCATGAAATTGATAACAAGTGTTACCAACTAATAACAGTTCCAGGTTACTAGTAATGAAATCCATGCAAGTATTTACTCAAATATTAGTAGGCATGGCATTTCTTTGTACTTGAAAAAGTAGTAGCTTTGACATTGAAATATCAAGTAAGCTCATGGTTTCTCTTGACTTGTAACTTTCTTTGTTTTGCATGAACAGATGTATGTATTGTTGGTGTTGCACGCACACCACTTGGAGGATTTCTTGGTTCTCTTTCTGCTTTACCAGCCACCAAACTTGGGTCCATAGCAATTGAATGTAAGTTCACTTATTTATTTTTTTATTTTAAATATCTGGAGCATGGGGTGGTTTTTCTTTTGTTCAGTGGTTCCTGTATAGCTTTTCGAGTTAAGATTAAATTTTGTTCCAACCATCTTTATATAATACTTTAGGTGCTCTAAAGAGGGCAAATGTCGATCCGTCACTTGTAGAAGAAGTTTATTTTGGAAATGTGCTTGGTGCCAATTTGGGGCAGGGTCCGGCCAGACAAGCAGCATTAGGTGCAGGAATCCCTAATACAGTAGTCTCTACATCTGTTAACAAAGTTTGTGCATCAGGGATGAAAGGTATGCCAACTTTCTTTGGGGTCTCATCCATTTCTGAGAATTGCATTTATCTTTTCCCAAGATTAAACTCCAGCATGTGTAATGTATATTTCGTGTTACTTCAGCAACCATGTTGGCAGCACAGAGTATCCAATTGGGTCAAAATGATATAGTTGTGGCTGGTGGTATGGAAAGCATGTCTAATGTCCCTAAATATGTCGCGGAGGCAAGGTTATGATCTTCTCATCCTTCTGTTTAGAAGAAACTTAATCAAGCTTTTGAAGTGTGAGGTTATTTACATGAGATTTTGTAACATTAAGTAAAAAATTTGGCAATGTCTAACAAAAACTGTTGGTTTTGTTTATTAAGAAGCCACGTGCATAGGTTAACGGATAACTGGAATTCATATATGCATGCTGTGATTTGTGATAAATGATATCTTGACCTTATTTGCATAGATAGCTTTATTGAAGGAACTAAGGAAGTGTTAACGTGGAAAATGTATTAGGATGATTTTCTTGTGGACACTGGGTGGTCCCTGCACTACTGGAAGGAATTAATTTTAGCAAATTGTGTCACATTTTACAGATTCATAAAGTAGGACAAGATTTGCTTTTACCTTGATAGTTTGTGAGCTGTCATACTGTTTATACGCCAACTTGGTGTCTGTATAATATTATTTTCTTAGGATGTTTTTGTTAGATATCCATATCATGTAGTTGAATTAGGTCGGTTTCACATTTACACTTTTACCCTCATTGATGTTAATAGCAAAGGTGTAGTCTTCTGGTGCATCCATTTCTAATGCTTCTGAGTGTTCTTCATACTTTTTTTATTCTTCCAAGTGAAATAGAACAATTACTTTTCTGACATGAAACATCTTGCGGTCAATACTGTTTTCATCTAGTACATCCTGCTTTCTGTGCATTTCCTTTCAGTGGGTTTTACGTTTCTTTCATGAAGTCATGGGACTACCCGTATGCACCTAAACTATTGATTACCCTTGATTAATCGATTAATCTTGTTAATGCTTATAGAACTTTGTCGAACTGTTTCCAACTTCAGGAAGGGATCTAAATTTGGACATGATACTGTTGTTGATGGAATCCTGAAAGATGGATTGTGGGATGTTTTCAATGATGTTAAGATGGGAAACTGTGCTGAAATATGTGCAGATACACATGAAATAACAAGAGAACAACAGGTACCTCAAATGTATTTTCACACTCTTGTTTTCTGAATAAGGAGCATCCTTATTCTGCTACCTACAGTATAATACTTATCTCGATTTATCATACACGTAGAAAACATCAATTATGCTAATTTATCACTATATGAAATTCCTACAGGATGACTATGCCATTCAAAGTTTTGAGCGTGGTATTGCTGCCCGAGATAGTGGTGCCTTTGAATGGGAAATTGCTCCTGTAAGATTACTAAATCTACTACACGGTCAAACTATTAGACTCTTTTTTGTTTTGTCAACACCATAATTAATCATTATCTTGAACTGTACAGGTTGAAGTTCCTGGCCCAAGAGGAAAACCATCAACAATTGTTGACAAAGATGATGATTTGGCAAAGGTGACATGTCATATAGGCTAAATTGATTTAACTTTTGGAATTCAATATTAGTTTTCATAGAAACCGAATGATTAACTTAGTGACTTGTATTTTGTTGAGTAAACAAGAGAAAAAGTCTCACTTCTGTTTTTATTTTTTATTTTTATAATAATATTTCTTAATAATATATTTTGTTGTTTCAAAAACATGCCTCTCAACTTTAACTTTTTCCAGTTTGATGCTGCAAAGTTGAGGAAGCTGCGCCCAGCTTTCAAGGAGAACGGTGGCAGTGTTACTGCAGGCAATTCCTCCGGTATAAAGTAAGCAATTTTCTCCCATTTTTATAAATTAATGCATTTTGTTTATTCTTTCATGTAGAACAAGATACTTATTTTCCTGTTATTAATATTTGGAACTTTTTTTTTCCACAGTGATGGTGCTGCTGCACTTGTATTGGTTAGTGGGGAGAAGGCACTAAAGCTTGGGTTGCATGTGATTGCCAAGGTTTCTGGATATGCTGATGCTGAACAGGTAATTAAACTATACATGTAAATCAAATGAAGTACAAAATTAAATATGGATATTTTGCATGAAATCATTGGGATATCATATATAATCATATTTTTTTTAATAATTTAGTTGAAAGGAATAATTATGACTTATGAGTTGATGTTACTTTGCAGGCACCTGAGTTATTTACAACTACACCAGCCCTTGCTATACCTAAAGCTATTTCAAGAGCTGGATTGGATGCTTCTCAAATTGATTTCTATGAAATTAATGAAGCATTTGCTGTAAGCATTCTTGCTTAATTTGTTAAAATTGTAGGCAATAGCGGGCATGTTGGGGTTCTTGCAAATGTAATACTTTTGTGTAATTTAATGCAGGTTGTGGCGCTTGCCAACCAGAAACTGCTTGGTTTGGATTCAGTAAGTTTTCATACTTTAAACCTTTCTCTCTATCTCTCTCTCTCTACCACACACACACACACATGATATTGATGCAGAACAGAAGCACAACACAGCGTATAACACTTGCTATGAAAGAAGTTCTAATATTATTCAGTGATTACTCAAAGTTAGAAGGACTTCTTTTAAGTGTTGTTCTATATTTGACATAGTGACCAAAAAGTCAAATTTCAGAACCAGTTGTATATTATAATAACTATTTGCCTGTATAAAAATGTAAATGTCAATAACTACTTATTTAAGGTCATTTACCCAATAAACAGAAGTAAAATAAAACCAATATTGGTAGAGAAAACCAAAAAGAGTTGATTTTCAGAACCCTAGATGAAGGAATTTGAGCCAATTCCGACCCTTTCCTAAAGTTGTTTCCTTTCCTGCCCATTTACTATGCTCTTAATATTCCATGAATGAGTTCGATTCACATAAAAAACAAATGCTATATGTAATAATTTCATAAATTCATTTATCAATCCATATAGCTTGAGTTATTCATATCAATCATGCTGTACCATTTTTCAATGATTTTCTTGGATCTGCTTTGCAGTCAAAGCTTAATGTACATGGTGGTGGTGTGTCATTGGGACATCCTCTTGGTTGCAGTGGTGCACGCATCTTGGTCACTCTTTTGGGGGTACGTTTATACATATATAAATGCTTGTCCATTGTTAAGGTGTTGAAACTATATATACAACAATAAGCAGTTCTCAGATTGTTTAAGATTGTTTTTCTAATTATTTGCAAGTGAAATAAATTAACAAGCAGATAAGCAGATTTAACAAGCAATCCCAAGCACCCCTAAAAATAAGTTCAATTAATCGCGTTTCCTTTTTTCATTTCATACAAGCATGTGTAGCTGTGGTTTTTGTTTTTAATAAAAGTGAGGTTAATGGAAGGTGTGATGATGCAGGTTTTGAAGCAGAAAGGTGGGAAATATGGAGCAGCAGGTGTGTGCAATGGAGGTGGAGGTGCATCTGCGTTTGTGGTGGAACTTTTATAATTTATTGGCCTCTTTTTCTCTTGTCTTGTTTTTGTTCTGGTAATTCCCATCAGTAAACATTTATTTAATATTAATTCGATCCATAGATTTTTATCTTGTTCACTCTATGTCTTTGCAATTCATACCACTAAAAAGTAAAATAACATAAAAAGAAAAAGAAAAAAGAGACATGGTTGCTGATATGTTGACCAATTTTGAACATGTTGTATGGCAATGTGGCGTATAACAACTGATTAACTCATCAAATAAATACCTTTAAATGATATATTTTTTATTTTGTTAGAAAAGATATGATCAACCTATCTTACTTTTATATGTTATCAATTTGCATTTGAACTTGTGATTAGGTGGTTGTCGGTTAAGTGTTTGTTTTCATAAAATCGTTTTAAGGGAATTTGAGATTATTTCACGTTTATACAATAACACTTTTGAAATAACGCTGTAGTAGAATGTGTGAGCATGCTTCTTTATAAGGAAAAACACATATAATCATTACCTTTTAACATTTACGAATAGTAAATTTTGAAAATTAATAATAAAACACAATAATTATACCAATTAACATAAACAATAACATTTCTTGTTTTTCGCTAATATTATTTTGTGATGGTTTAAACATTAGAGTGTGCGGTGTGGGTCAAGGGATGGAAGAGCTCAAACTTGGCCACACCAAAGTGCTTTGGTGATGGCTTTGAGGGGTGGTAATTACATGCGGGTGTGGGAAGGTAGGTGGGGTTCACATTTTTTTTCTTTTTCCTTGTCAATCAACTTAATTAGGTATTGGGTGGATCTCGAAATCTAGTATGGTAAAGACTAAGTAGTGAGTTAAGTGGTAAAAAAAAAGGCTGAAGTTGCAGTGTAGTGGACTAGTGGGTGTGATGGTTGCAAATACTCTTACAAGAGGATGGTGATGGTGGGATAGTAAAGGTTGCTTTTTTTTAAAATTGACATACACACAACTCTTGCACCCTATTTTTTTTTTTTTTTTTTTGAGTGTTTTTCAGAAGGGAAAGAAAATAACTTGAAAGAAAAGCTGTGTTTTTTAGTCAAAAGATTTGATGGAGAACTTTAGATTAAATTTTGCTATCATATCCTCAAAAAAGTAAAAGTATTTGGAAAAAAAGATTTTCTCCCCATCCGTCTACTTATTAAACTCGAGAATAGGGTGTAGATAGGACTCACATTTTGATACCATTTGGTTAAAAATGTTGTTGTCTTCTTAGTCCTTATATGATTCGAATATGGGTCTCAAGTCTGAACACGTGTTCGTTTTTTGCCATTCATATACACATGTTCCATCCTCTTCTTTACCCTTATGTTGCATGCTGTTCTTCGTTTCATCGTCTTCTTTCACATTGCCCGTCAAGTGTTTGATATAATGTCTGCATCTCCTTAGATGATTATTTCTTACCTTTCAGAGCGGAAACAACTAATCAAGTGAGTTTTCTAGTTTCACTGTTTCTTGTCTTCTTGATGGGTTCTCAGTTCTCACCCGCATAAGAAGCTATGTCTTTCTCTCAGAATAGGTATCTGCTCTTGCTTGGTTGTAGACTTGTATTCGATTTTCTAAGTGGGTCTGGTGACTGGTGGTAAGTTCAATTGAAGCTTTGGTTAGACATTCTATTTCAAATCTGAAATGTCATAGGTAAGAAATTCATGCCCGCCAACTGTTCGCTGAATGTACTCGTGATTCTGTATTTGGATCCCTAGTAGCTGATAATATAAGTAGGTATAAACTATGGAAACGTGCTGAATGACTATGTGAAATGATTCAGTGTTTTTTTTGTTTCACAGTCTTCCGATGTAGCAATAAAACGTGTCGAATGTTGAACGATTCAATATTCAGTGCTAAATTGTTTTATTTAGCAGCAAACAAACACCCCCCTCTCGTTTCACTGCGATTAGGGTTCTAGGACCGCCATGGCTTTGACTCTCGTTCTTCACAGCCTTACTCGTTCTTCACTCTCGTTTGACTCTCGTTCTTCATAGCAGTGGCTTCGAATATCGCTGCTTTGAGTTTTGGAGGTTCGAATATCGCTGCTTCGATTGGGGTTCTACGGGTTTGATCTCTACAGATATATCGATTTGGGATTTGGTTCTACACATCTGTATATCGCTGCTTTTCATATCATGTTCAATAAAAAATAGATTTGGGTTTTTGTTTTTGATGTAGTCGGTGGTTTATCACAGCTTCGATGCCCATATCACTGGTTTGAAGATCTATTTGGGTTTATCACAGCTTTGATGTATAGAAATAATGGAATTGTAAAAAAAGAGAATTTGAAGAATGAGAATTAACTCTTTTTTTGGTAGCAAGAGATTTAAGCAAAAAAATATAATAGAGAATCATTTCTCTTGTTTGGTACAATATGAAATTCAATATTTTCAACACAAGTTATCTATTGTCAATTTTACCATCAACTCAATGTCTACTAATTATTAAAGTATGGTAAATCAATAGTGAATTTTATAGTATAAATATCACATCTTGTAATGAAGAAAATGCACCTCTTGTATGAACTTTTATAAGTTATACAGTTCTATTACTTCTCCTACTTCTATTTCTCTTAAAGTTCTAAGATTATCTTATTAATCTTGAGCTAATCATTGATAAAATTATAACATTTTAGAAAATCCAATAGTTTCGGGTCGATACATACTCCACCTCTAAAAATTGCAACCCAGAATCTAAACTTATAATTGTGACAAAACCACAAGAATCCAATTTATTAATTACTTTAAAAAACCCAACACCTAACGTACTTTAGAAGGTGTTAAACGATTTTCCCCATGATTAATGGTTATGGGTTTAAGTTTCACCGTAAATAAAAATATATAAATTTATGAGTAAGTTAGCATGTGTTTGCTATTAAAATAACTGTAATATTCTTTTTCATAAACCACTGTACAAGATGGCAAGTAACAACAAAATACTAACTAAGAAAATGTTAGGATCGCAACCAACGACCAATGATATTGTCCGCTTTGGTTTGTCCCTCACGGCTTTAAAACGCGTCATATGGTAGGAGTAAGATCTCCCCTCCTTATAAGGAGGAAGAATCTCCCTTGTCTCACCCATGTGGGATGCTCCTGCATTGCTACAGGAGCGGTGGGTTTAAGAGTCGCGGATTTAACCGATTCTAGGGAACGATGAGCCCCATAAACCCAACAGAAAAATTAGACTACTACTCCAAAGTTGCAAAACAAGCAACAATTAAGCTCCGATCATCCCTTCTTATAACTCGAAAGATATCAAGCTAAAACAACACATGATTTCTTTTTTGTTTTAGTACAACAAATCTTCTTTTTTTCCTTCTTTTGTCACATTGTCATGTAAATATATGAAAACATATATATGGGCTCTTTTTTTTCTCTATAACACGCATACATTCTAGAACTACTCCGCTGCATTGCGTGAGTATAAAGTACATCTCTTATTTGCCAACAATGATTTCCTTAAATAATTGTGTTTATTATTTTATTCATTAAGATCTCAATATGTCTAAAATTATTATGTTTTTACAACAAACAGATTGAGAGGAAACAATTATATAAACATATGATGTGTATATTATATATTTTGCACAACTTTAAAAAAGAAAAAGATAAATGGTTTGTAATTAGTTGGGCTATAAAATATGCTCAACTTAATTGTTAGATGGCAATGTCGGGTAGAGCAAGTTGCAACCCCTGTTTGACTCATTTTATGAGCTTTTATAAGATGTTCATGTCAAGCATGCATGCGAAAAATATTTTATTTACGAAAAGTGCGAGAAACAATCCTAGCCACTTATTTGTTTTTTGATCTAATGACATAAATTAATCATGTTTTTTATTTTTGTAAATTAAAAAGGGTATAATAGTAAAGTAAAAATTTTCTCACTCCTACACTTTAAATAAAAAATATATAAATTAAAAATAGTTTACTAAAAAATTATTAATTTTATGTTGTTCGGCAATGAACAAATCAAATTTATTTTCAAGTTTTTCATCATTACTGTTGCATTAGTCTTTATTCACTAATGAACTCTGGTTTTTTTATGTATTTTCGAATTTCTCTATACTTATTACTAGCCAAAATCTTTGCTTCTAGATTTCTTTACTATTCACTAATGATCCAACCAAAATTTTCTATCTTTCTAGATTTCAAGTTTTTTTTTGTTTCATAATAAGTTGTGTTCATTAAAGAACGACATTATTTGTTAATAAACTTTATTGTCAAGTTTTATTTATCATCATCTAATTTTAATATTTTTACATTTTCTATAAAATGCATTCATCATTGAACACTTTATTATATTGAACACTTTATTATAATCATTTGATATTTTTGTTCACCGGAAAATACAAATATACAAATTTAAAATGTAGAATTCAAAATCTATAAAAACCAAATTAACCTTGTTAAACACTTTGTTATAATCTTTTAATATTTTGTTCACTACTAAACACAAATATACAAATTCAGAATTTAAGAATTCAAAATTTATGAAAGCCAATTCAACTTGCATTCTCAATACACCTTTACCACAAAACTAACCTTGTTGCCTCACTACATATCTGCACACACAAACAACATGGAGTAAAGAACATTGAAACAACTGAAATCTAACAGAAAATAAGACCCTAAAAACACAATTTTTTTTGACAAACAATAATTTCTAAACAACTGAACAAAGAAATCGGTGTTCAACACACCTCTACTGCCAAATTAACTTTGTTGACCGAACACACCTTTGAACGTGGAAATCGGTGGTGAAGAGGGTGAAGGCAATGATGCTACAAAGTCTCATATGGGCAACAAATCTGGTTCATCTTCTATAGATCTTCAGAGGTGTTGTTCAAGGCCATTCTTGATGGTTCTCCGTGAAGGGTAGTAGGTTTAACCTCAGATCTGCAAAGGTCTAGCGGCGGCGGTGGCGAAGCTCCATCGGCGGCAGCTTGAGGACGAAGATAGGTATCTGGTGAGTTTAGAGCTCGATTATGTAGAGAGAGAAAAGAAATCGTCGGTTCCTGTGGGGGCGATTGGCGCAGGACATGGTTGACGACAGGAACGGCTCCGATCATTGTAGGGGATGAAGGGAGGTGGGCTGTGGGATGTTGCAGCTCTCACACGGTGAAAATAAAAAGAAATTAGGGTTAAGTGATTTTTAAGAATGGAAAGAGTTAGGTAGAAAATATGGTATTATATAAAGATTATATTTTGTTTGTAATTGGACTTTTTTACCCTTATAGACTTTATTTAAACTTCCAAGAAATTTAAAGTAATTACTAAAGTGCCACCTTGTTTATTATCCATTGATTTCTGAATCCAACGATCCTAATTACTTCTCGCACTTTTCACAAATAAAATGTTTTTCGCATGAACCTTACTCTCTCTCTCTCTCTCTCTCTCTCTATATATATATATATATATATATATATATATAGAGCGGAGAG
>JAUEJL010053540.1:0-17106 GCA_032274825.1 Drosophyllum lusitanicum
TTTTTAAGGGTTTTCATAGAGAGTCGGCGTGAGTAGAATATATAACTTTAGTTAATGATTAACATTGTGGAACCCTTACTTGTAGGTGAATACTGGTAGACGCGAATCTTTCGAATACTTTTGTTGTACTGCCAATTGCTATTTGTGCTGCAATCAGGTGAGTTACACCAACTTGCTAATTATTCTGGTGTGAAATGTACTTGTTATTATTATGTTAAAGTGTAACTAATGTGATCTGTTGATGTGAAGTGAAAGGTTGTGTAAATGGAGTGAAAACACAACTCGGGCACAAAAAAGACGTAAAACCCTTGGAGTGCCTTGGGTAGTCAACTGTGATCCCAAAAGAGAAATCGTTGTGAGTGCACTACTTCAGTATTATGTGGATTGTTGATTGTGAGTCATATGTATGTGTGATAACTTTTACATACCAAGTGTAGTGTGCAAGTGCATATGCTTGCTATGCTTATTGTTGTTTATTTAATCCTTCCAGGACGGGACCGTGGGAAATCTCTGCAGTGAAGGCAGCTTATACTAAAGAAATTTTCTGCACTGTGATTTACTAAAACAGTTTTGTCGTTTATCATACTTTACAATCAGAACTTCCGGGTTATTTCTATTTCAAGTTTTTTCATAATGATGTGTAGTCCGGGTGCAGACCTCATCCTAAATTTTGTATGAATGTTTGGTTATTTCCTTTTACTCTGAAATTAAAAAAAATCCGGGGCGTTACAGTATAAACATGTGATGGAATCCTACATGACATATAACATTCCAATCTTCACCTTTAGGTAATTATATTCAACAATATTTAGACATTCATTGGTTTACTTATGTAAAAATAGGTTAATTTGAATGTGAATGTATATGTATATATAAACAATGTATAAGTATATGTATATGTATATGTAATACAAAAAAGGCTGTGACATGTAAGTAGGTTACCTTACACCTCCAATCATTAGACATTTGGTTTTTAACTCGGAAATAGCAAAGTCTGCCTCATTTTTTGAGTTAAATATGACAAGAGCTTGTCCTATAACAATATGACCAAAACTGGATATGTCAAATAATTACTTTGCATATATTATGAAAGACCAAAAGTATCAGATTGGTCATACCATTGTGTGGGCTTGAGAATGCATTCCATTGTATCATCTTTGCACTAACCTTTCTATTGAAAGCATCAAAAACAATCTCCTGAAGAAAAGTTGATAAATATTATGGATCTTGTGAATGCACTAGTAGCTGAAAAATGCAACAAATTTATACAAAGAAAAAAGAAAAGAAAGGGAAAGGCTGATAAGAAAAAAGCATCCATTGACCTATTGACCATGAATACTAAAATAAATGAAGGCTGCTATAAACACACCTCTACTTCTGATGATGTAAAGGAAGGATACAAATTCTCTAGTAGTACGAGAGAACCTACTTCATGAGCTTTCCGCATTCTTTCCTCCCAAGGCTGGTGAGAAAGAAAACACACAACACAGATGAATTTAATAACTTAAACCTGATCCAAGCGAAATTTAATTTTCCATAAAAACTCATGTAGGTAATTATGTTGGAAACAATTTTTGAATGTATAATTTATATTTTTAATTGAAAAGATCCAGTTGAACGTTAGCGAATAGCCCCAGTATCTGTGAATACACAGTTATATACATACAGAAAGATCTTCTATCAATATTCTAGTGAAGTTCTCAACCCTCTTATTGGATTTAGATTTCCTATCTGTTAGTTACCTTATGAATGCGGTGATAATAATTAATCCATTTTCTTTTTGCAACTTTTTCCGTCAACTGTAGAAATTTTATCATGAAGAGGAGATGATTGAAGTTCTCCCGTCACCAAAATTAGTTCATCTTTTTAATGTTAGAATTATGTGCAGTTTACATGCTTTAAACTAGTGAGTGAAGGAGCCAGAAAAGAAATCTGTGATGATTAACAAGTATATATAAAGTACGGATAACTCACTAGTTTCTTGAACCATTCATTTGTATCCTGCATGCACAAAAAGTGATAGTATCTTAAGACTGTAATAGTAAACCAAAGTCAAAAACCAAAAATTGATGGCCTACTTGGCTTTTTAGCACTTTAGCACTTTACCACTTTTGGTCTTTTTGTGAGCCTTATAAATTGGTTTTCAGCTTCAATGGTCTTCTTTTCATCGACTTCAAAGTCTTGAAGCTTCCTTTTTGGCCTGCCAATTGTTCCTGTCTTGTCTGTGTATTTGCCACTCACAAGGTCTTCATCTTTAACTCGAGTAGATGTGTTATCTATTTCAGACTTGAAATATGAGTTTGGTTTTCCAGTAACTCTGGTGTTCCTCTTGGTTTTAGAATTATAATAATGTTCAACTGCATCCATATTGAACCAAAAATCAGGACGTTTTCACAAAGTATTAAGTTATCAGGATGTTAGGCGGTGGAGATACTTGAGTTAATAACATATTGGATGCACATTTCATAGTTAGGAGACCTTAAACATACGAACATACAATTATTCTAACATAATATATTAGTTTAAAAAAATTAAATAATAATGATATGCTAAAAGCAATTTAAGGGTCTACTTAATTTAATTATATATTTAGTTTCCGACATTTAATGCAAATCAAAACTTTTGTTGGTAAGGCTCGGCGTTTGATTTTACTTAATTTAAGTCAAAGGTCTTTCAAGAACTAGTCTCTCTATCAATAGCTAAAGGTATGAAACTCTACATCTTACCTCCCCATACGGCCATACGCCGCGCAGGCCCGGGATTGGGTAAAGTTGTTGTGTAAGTTATCACATGATTCAAGGGGATAAATACAAAGTTGCAAACATGTTAACAGCTTCACAACTAACATTGATTCTATCATATATCAATTAAGCGATTCAGACACAGAAATTAAGATAACAAAGACCTTTAGAAACTACCTAGAAGCTACAAAATTGAAATATAGGCATGCAACCACAATGGTAGCAACAGGCAAAAAATAAACCTTCAACTCCAGCAATCTTGTCTGGAAATTGAGCTAATAACGTGCATTTTCCAACATCAAATGTACGATAAAATACGTAGTCTGACATTGTTAATTCTTCCGTAGATGCTTTTGGATTCCTCTTATCCTCAGATATGCAGACAACATTGCATTTCCCAGATATTGTTTCCTAAAGAGCCATATGCAAATTAGGAAATTAGAATATTAGTATAAACAACCATTTGATTTTTTAATAAAAAAGACAGAAGACATTGAAATTGTTTTAGTACCAGGGGATTAAAATTATAAACACCGTCACCTTCACCAGAAGCCAAAAATAACTCCTTGTTGTGTAAATGAGTGCCTCTTAACCAACTTTGTACCTCTGCGGGACGCAAATACCAAACAACCTTCACCATCTTCTTAAGGCGTGGAGTCTCAAATATCTCGATAATCTTACCAACATGTGGCTCTGATTGACCCTCACCCCACATATAAACAGAATCATAAAGAAAATAATCTACACCATCGTAAGTAAATGATTCATAATATTGTATATCAGGATTACTTCTACCAACACGCCCCTTACGACCCCACCTGAACTCAATTTCCCCAGATAATTTTGCATTTCCTTCATTAAGCGATGTCATGTCTGTAGATTACAAATTAGTGAAATACAATGAGCGTCGTAAATCAAATATCAATTTACAACATCCTGGTACAAGGAAAGTGTATTACAAATAGTAGCTATTCAAATAAGGGAACATATAATTCTTCCGTAGACCATTATCTTAAGAGGAAAACATGTTCAATTGCTCATACTAAAACTGGAAAATGCACAATAATTCAGTTCCGAAAGAGGAGCCCAATTTGGCGTAAAATGAGCCAATACCTGCAGTTTTCACTCACAAAGACATCAAAAATCTGGACGCAGACTGTGCTATCAACTCCTTGGCAAGATGTTAACCGGTAATGCTAGGAAAAACACAAAGTAAACCTCGAAGATGAACACAATTCTCCAGTTGTGATAATAAAATACAAAATAATAGCAACGTTGGATGAAAGAAAGACTTGAAATGAAAACTTCAATCATGAAATTCAACAATAACAAGCATCATTCAGTGTTAACTACTTCCTATTATCTACAAAGGCAAGTAGGCAACCTTGCATAGTGTTAGAATAATCCTGATTTTATGGTTAATTACTTTAGTGCTGAAGTAGTCAAATTCAGTTGTGCCTTTACAGTTATTTTATGGTAGTGGTCAGTGTAGTTTTCCTAGTATCAAGGTTAGTGGATCAGTTTGTTATCTTCTCTATAATTTAACTTTGCAGTAGTTTTCATGTAATGTGAAGCACGTAATCTCAAGAGGTGTTTTATATTGAAAATTCTCCTTATTTCTTGGCCTTGTTCTCCAGTTTTGTTTAGAGAATTTCACTACATTTTTCTATCAGTGGTATCAGAGCTATGGCTATGAACAGCTCTACTCAAATAATTGTTCCTAAGTTGGACGGAAATAATTATGATCGGTGGACGGTCCAGGCGAGAGTGCTATTTGATTACCACTAGTTGCTGGCAATTGTGGAGCATGGTTTTGAAGAGCCTGGAGTAAATGCAAATGATAGTCAAAGGGCTGCTCATCATGAAAACAAGAAGAAGGATAAGAAGGCTCTCTACCTAATTCATCAAGAAGTAATAGATGAAGTCTTCGAGAAAATTACAGCCGTGACAACATCAAAACAGGCATGGAACACCTTGATGACAACCTACAAAGGTGCTGATAAAGCAGAAAAGGTGAGACTCCAAATGTTAAGGCGTCAATATGAGATACTGCAAATGGAATCGTCTGAGTCTGTAGCAAGTTTTGTGAGTCGGCTCCTAGCACTCACAAACCAAATGAAATTATATGGAGAAAAGCAGGAAGAACAGGCCATGGTTGAGAAGATCTTGCGGTTGCTTACCTCTGAATTTGAGCACATTGTGATGGCTATTGAAGAAGTCCATGATCTGTCCGAGACGACAGTTGACGAACTATCAGGTACTCTGCAAGCTCATGAACAGCAGATGAATGAGAAGAAGAGTAAGAGGCCAATTGAACAAGTGCTATAAGCACAAGCCTCTATTAAGAGTGGACAAAATAGTGACACCGACAAAAATTGGAGTAACGCAAACGGAAGAGAACGAGGACAAGGCGTTTAATTCCAAAACTACCAAAGGCATGATGATTACAACCACAATTATGATCCTGAAGTAAATCAAGATATTGATCAAGAAAAACCTGATTCTAGTCAACATCAATATGTGAGAGGCCGTGCTGGTATGACACGTCCAATATTCAACGTTTCAAAAGTCAGAAATTTGGCCATTATGCTAGTGAATGTTGAAACAGCACTGATCAGAGGGCTAATTACACCCAACAAGATGAAGAGGTATACCATCATCTTTTGATGGCCATTTCAACTAATGAAACATCGGAGCACGAAACATGATTTCTCGTCACGGGGTGCACTAATCATATGTGTGGGAAAAGGGAGTTGTTTTCGAACCTTGATGATTCGTGCACTTTAAAATTTAAATTTGGTGATGGCAGGTGTATAACGATGCTCGGAAAGGGGAAAATGCTTATCAACCTGAAAATGGAGATCACAAATATATTTTTGATGTCTTTTATGTGCCAGGGCTCAAGAGTAATCTGTTAAGTCATGGTCAGCTCATGAAAAGGGGTATGACATGACTATTTGTAATGGTCTCAATCTATGATAAGCAAGATATATTCATTCTCTAGTCTGTGATGACAAAAAATCGTATGTTTCCAATAAAGATACTTGGTGGTGTCAATAACTCTGGTGATGTTTTAATGGTGTGTCTGTATGTTGACGATCTGATTTTAATAAGCACAAGCATGACTGATACATTTAAAGGGTCGATTATGGAGTTCGAGATGACCGATTTAGGTCTTATGTCATACTTTCTTGGTATTGAAGTAGTTCAAAGAGGTGATGGAATTTTCTTGTCTCAAAAGATAAATGTTGCTGATATCTTGAAGAAGTTTGAAATGGATAATTGCAATCCAACAAAGACTCCTGTTGAAGGTGGTGTGAAACTCAAAAAGGAAGGAGAAGGGACACAGGTGGATTCAACCTATTTTAAGCAAATTGTAGACACCCTGAATTAACAAGACCAGACATTTCTTATGGTGTTGGTCTGATTAGCGGATTTATGGAGTCACTATTTCAATCTCACTTGCATGTGGCCAAACGCATCCTTCGTTATTTAAAGGGGACTTGTGAGTTTGGTTTGTTTTACTCGTCTACAAACAGTCGATCAATCGTTGGTTACTCAGATAGTGATTGGGCTGGAGATTTGGATGACCGGAAAAGCACGTCTGGTTACTGTTTTGTACTTGTCAGTGCCGCATTCTTGTGGTCGTCAAAGAAACAAACCATTGTTGCATTCTCAGCATGTGAAGTCAAATACATTGCTGCAGCCTCTGGTGCATCTCAAGCCATTTGGGTATCAAGTCTGAGGAATCAGATGCACATTCCACTAAAGGAAGCCATGAAAATACTGATTGATAATATGTCAGCAATAAACCTAGCAAAGAATCCAGTCTCGCATGGAAGGAGTGAGCATATTGACTTTCAGTTTTATTTTTTAAGGGATTTGGATGAGAAGAAACAGGTTGGGTTAGAGTATTACAAGTCAGAGAACCAGGTAGCTGACAATTGACATTTTGACAAAAACCACTGAAGCTTGACCCGTTTCTGAAGCTAAGGAATATGCTTGGTGCGTCAACTCTACAATATCAGGATTAAGGGGGAATCTTTGTATAAACCTGATTTTATAGTTAATTACTTTAGTGCTGAAGTAGTCAAATTCAGTTGTGTTTTTCAGTTATTTTATGGTAGTGGTCAGAGTAGTTTTTCCTAGTATCAAGGTTAGTGGGTCAGTTTGTTATTTTCTCTATACTTTAACTTTGCAGTAGTTTTCATGTAATGTGTTTCATGTAATGTGAAGCATGTAATCTCAAGAGGCGTTTTATTTTGAAAATTCCCCTTGTTTCTTGGCCTTTTAGAGAATTCACTACATTTTCCTGTCACATAGTAACTTGAATTGAAAATTGCCTACTAAAACGACAAAATTTCAATGAAATAATAGAATAAAGAGAAAAAAACACAAAGAACATAACCACAACGATCCATCAACTGAAATCACCACTAGAAATTGCAATATCAATATATACACGTAATAACAGGACTAAAACTTACAGTGAAAAAACAAGCCGACGCCAAATGCTTGATAGAAAAATTAACAACCTCAAACAATAATGAAATTTGAAATAAATACAGCTAAAAGAATAAAAGTTACGGGAACAATAAGATCGACATGATCGGTCCAAGTGTAATCACCAGTAGATATCGACACTAATGCAGTAATGCTAAAGCCTAAAACCATTAGAATTACCGTGAGAAAACAAACAGATATCAAATGTAGAGCAGCAAGAAATAAGCTTAGAATCGAAGATATTTCAAGAGAATACGGGTCAAATCACGAACAACATATCGAGAGCAACAATATCGAAATCTTCCATCCAAATCACTACTAGAAGCCCTAAATTACCGCTACCAGATTTTATAAGATAAAATTCTACTGTGAGATAACAAATGTTACATCAACAACAAATTCATCAAACAAATAAACGATCAATAACCTTACCAGGTTGAAAGTTGAAACTGGCCCGCAGCTGACGAACACGTCGATCAAACACAAACCGACAAAAACGCCAAAAACAAAATTGCTTCTCACTGCGATAACTAGCTATGGCTGGGGGCTAAAATGCACAGGGGAGTGGTGAGCACCGAGACCGAGAGGCTAGTTGTCTGACTCGATTGCTATCGTACAGATGTACAATGTTAGCAGAGGAACGTCGCGTCCATGCATTTTCCCTTTGGAGTATCTACGAGGCGCCATTTGTTTGTTTATTTTGAATTTTTGTTTTTTGACGGGTGATTCTATTTAGACTTTATCCTTGTGATTTAAATTATCTTCTTTGATATAATGTTTGTAAGTGTATAACCTATATTAAAAATTGTAATTGAATTAGTTTACATGTATGGTATGAGAGAGAGGGGAGCCTTATTTATGGATGATTTTTATAGGGTGTATGGGTAACTTTTTAGTTTACGAGTCTATAAGTGAAAAAAGTGTTTTTGGATTAGCTTATTACTTATAAGTTAATAAGCTTTTTTTTAAAATAGTGTTTAATTTAGCTTATTATTATAAAAAAAAAAAACCAATCCAAGCCAATAAAACCGAACCCATATGAAAATCCACAGTTTGGTTTTATTTTAAAGTTTTCTAGTTTATATATACTTGTGTATTCATTTGTTGGATTTTATTTCTCTTTCTTTAAACATATTAAGAATGCAGTCTAAATGTCTCATACTCTAATTTATTAGTAGTATGGTACTACAACACAACTCTTAGTCTCCTACGCGAGATTGAGAGACCGTTTAAAATTTAAAACTAGCATTTCAATAAAAATATTAAATTATGGTGAGAAATGGGTTAGAGGAAGCAGATAATATCAGCCATTTTGTTTCCGGTTTTTGCAAAGCCATAAGGCGTCAACGGTGCCTTTGAGTACAATAACAAAGGTCGGAGAGTGTGAGTACGGTGGGGAGTGTCCAGAAACGTAAGTACAACGACAATATTCTAGTAGTTTGAGGATAGCCTTAAGTAGGGTGGCAATAGTCACGGAGTTTAAGTCAGTAACGGTCGAGTAGTTTGAGCTTGCTAACGATGGTGGCGTTAAGAATTTTAAAGGTTTGTTATTGATGGTTTATTGAAGTTTGGTGTTTTATAACTTTATAAGGTTTTCATATGTAATATATCTTTTGTTCTATTGGATTTTACGTCGTCAAATCTTAATAAAAAATAAATCAATCGAACAGCCTTTACTTTTAATATCTCTTAGCAAATTAGATTAAGATGAATTAATTGCTTTTTTATGAATCGACATATCTGCCGATACCTTTATAGTTCCTTACATGTAAGGTGATTGGCCAACAAAAAATAATAATAATAATAAGTATTGTACTAATAATATACATGCAAATATAGTTGTAAACTTGTGAAACTTCTTATATCATGTTTACTAGATTCTGAATTCACCTCAAGCTCAAGCAAGTCAAACCTTGCCAAGCTCTTAAATTAAGCTCAAATCGAGCTTGCTAAATCAATCATGGTTTCTAGTGGAAATGTGGATTATTTTTCAAGATATCGCTTCTAACTCACCTCTTCATTGAGACAAAGAAACTCATCACACCATAGAATCAAGAATTGAAATAAGCCTAAAATTCTTGGATTCAAGGTCAAGATCGTCTTTTTTACGACCATCTCTAAACCCATCCATAACTTAAACCCCAAAGATCCTGGTGGTCGAATAATGAATTCTTAGCCACTTAGGTTGTAGCTTAGTGATAAGCACTTAGGTGTTTTTGTCTTATGGGGTTCAAATCTTGTTAACGACAAATTAGAGTATATTTAGGAGCTGTTAAAAAAATGAATAATGGATCCTTGTACAGAACAATTCCACAAATATATATACTCTTATTTTGATTTTCATTTCTTCTATCAGCAACTGAAATTCACCTCAATGACTGGTGGAAAATAAGAAGAAATTACGTTGTTTCAAATCATGTTCTTATTATTGGTAAAAGTGGAAAAACAATAATGTTATTTTGCACATTTATTTATCTAAAAAAGAAAATGTTCAACGACAAATCATAGGAAATTTGTGGACAGCAAAAGGAAACAAGTGTAATGAGTTGGTGTATCTTCTATAACAAACACTTTGATTCAACAGGACTGTTTAGAACAGTTAACCGTTCACAACAGGCTTATAAACAATTGGCGAAAGGCTCAAACACCAACCAACCACAAAGGGATAAACAAATTACACGTGAGTGAGTGAGTGAGAGAGCACTTTAGCCCGCCCGAAACATAGAACCAGGGCCTGGCTCCATCATGAAACTAGCTTATCAAAAATACACAAAAGGGATGAGCAATTTGGACTCATTCCTCTTGAATGAATAAAACCACCAAACCCCCCACACCCGAATCAAATCCCCTACCCAACCAAATTTCTTACATAACCTACTGCTAAGATCCCCTATTCGTTTTCAGAATCTACTGAAATCAACAATTTGCTAATAAATGGTAAGACAGCTGCAAGCAACGCCTTTGGGCACTCCTCGTGAGGCAGATGTCCACAGCCAGATATTGCAACTAGCCTCTGCATGGGTATATATGTAATTTTTAGTCAGATGGATTTTGATTTACTAACTGTTTGTGCTGTGGGTAAGAAAACAATATGATGCTTTAAAACCCGAAAAGATGATGACTAAATTTCACAATTGTTTTATTGACATTCCAAACCATCTTCTGTTGACTATTTGGTTGAAAATAAAGCATTTGCGTTGTAAAGATGTGAAGAAAGTAAAAGAAAACACCCTATTATTTTTGCCAGAACGTATGATAGTCCTTTTGGCATTTGCATGATTCGTTCAAAATCACCAATTCTTACAATCTGGGCACTTTTATAAAATCGACGTTTACTTCATGTACAGTTGCTTGGAAAATAAATAACTCAATTTATACTGTGTTTCATAGTCAGAAAAAAGATGACCCTAGGCCCTTACAACATCCACTTTCTTCTCCTACGGGTAAAAGGTAGCAATATCAACCCATTTACTTATAAATGGGTCCATTTGAGACTATATTTCATCTCAAACTGGTCAAATGGTAAATCAGATAAACAAGAAAACCGTTGAAAGAGTCCAACAGACTAAAAGTCATCCAAAGGGCATTTTTAGTGCACCCAATATACCTCCTGAATCATTTTATTCGAGTTTCTAGCTATCACCGTAATTTTCTAGTTTTGTTTTTAATTAGAGTAGAACGCGTAAATTTTCTACACCCTGTTCTCGAGTTTTTTTAGTGAAGGAAAGGAAAGGATTTGGAATGAAAACCAGAAAAGTTGCCTCAATTCTTATCCTCCCAAAAATGAGAGGATTTGGAAGGAAAAGATCCCCTTCCCTTTTCCTTTCTTTTCCTCTCCTTAAACTCGAGAACAGGCCGTAAGAGATTTTTAAAATGGAAAGAAAAGAGTGTTCGCAAATCAACCTAGACCGACTCAAACCCATTTTGACCTATGACCCAACCCACCTGGCCGGCTGGCCTGCCCATTTTGACTCCTTTTCCCATGTGTAAGGAGGCCCAAGTTACTAAGAGAATTAATACATTGTTAAAGTAAGAGTATACTCACAGAATTTACAAACTTGGATGCCATGGATTGAACAGATTTTAGAGGAACAAGGGCATCTTCAGCTCCAGCAATAACTAAAAGTGGCGTGTCCTCCACTGCTTTTACCAATAATGATTCATTTTGTTGTGTGAGAATTGTTTCAGATGACAACCTACCAATCTCATGCAATGCTTCATCCCAACCTTCTATACATAGTGGCGCCTGATGCCAATACCAAACCAGTTATTTTAAGTAATGCATAAAAGTCTGGGTTCCCGAGTTTATAAAGGAAAGAAAAGAACAGAAAAGAAAATTATGAAGAGAAACGATAATAGCTTCAGTTTCTAATTTTCATGTTCCCGAGTTTGAAAGAAGATCTATGAAAAGAGAGTAATATTTTTATTTTGAGGTCTCAAGTTAAAGGGAAAAGAAAGGAAATGTGTAATTAACAATAATACCCTTATTTTCTAAAATTATTAGTTGTGATTAGGAGTAATTTGGTCCCTTTAGTAGAAAGTCATAAAAGTTTTCCTTTCCTTCCAAATCTTTCCACTAGTGGAAGGAAATTTTAGGATTGAGAATTGATCAAATTTTCTTTCCAAATCTTTTGTACTCCTTAAAAAAATTGGAACACGGTAAAAAGAATTTTAGTTTCTTTACATTTCTTTCCAAATCCTTTCTTTTGTCTCCAAAATAAAATGACCGCAGTATTTATAATAATTTACAAAAGTCATATATTTATGTAGTTACCTTGTAGAGACTTAGCACATCCATTGTTAGCTTGGTAGCATCATACCATGCCCGCCGGTTAACAACCTGTGAAATTTCTGTTCGAAGTAAAGAACGAACCAAATGCTTCTTTCCTAAAGCGGTACGCATGAGTATTCTAGCAAATCCAGGAACAACTTCTCTCGATAAACTTGTTGTGAGCAATACTACGCCTTTTATTTCAACCTGAAAAATGTATCTTTTTTAATAATTTTATAACATAGGGTTTGGCTTGTAAACACATATGATAATGACAAGTCACAAGTATGGAATTTATATTGTTACCCATTGTCAGAGCTAATCCAAGTGCATACTTGATGGTTGGAAGAATTTACTATTAAAGAAAATAAACAGTTTCGGTCTTATACAGGACTTCTTGAAATTAGCAAGGCAGTGATATCTCACTATTTTTATTGTTTACATTTTTAAAAGGATGCCAAAGAAAAATACAAAAAAAGAGTCAACTTACATCAACATGACTAGGTGATGTCTTGACTCTTTGTGCAGCCTTCAAAGCAAGGAGGCCTCCATCATCATGCCCAACAAGCACAACAGAAGAAAGCGTCATCTCTTTGCAGAATGAAAGAAGCATGTCAACCTGGAAAATATAGAAACAAAAAAAGTTAATTTGTATGCTTGATACTAGTTATATAACTGCGAGATTGCCAAATAAAAAATGTTATTATCATGAAAATATGGATAAATCACCTGAGTATCAAGCATATAAGGGTTGGGCAAATTATTTGCCTCCCATTCACCTCGCTTGGGTCTTGAAGTCAAACCCCAGCCAGGACGATCAAAAGCAGCCACAATACAATTAACATGCCGAGATAACTCGCCCATAACATGCCTCCATGAGAAAACTCCCCCTCCAAATCCATGCACCAAAATGATCCCAAACTCGCCATTTACTTCAGAAACTTGTTCAAGTGATTGGTAAGCAGACTTACTAGTGACATTCTCAACAGCGCCTTCATTTAAACTGAAAACAGGAATTTCTTCAGAAAGCACTGGGGAATTGGTACCATCTAATAAAGGAGCATAGAGAGAAGAGGTGCGAATTTGATTGCTAAAACTCCTGCGAAGATGATATTGGGTTTTTGGAATAACATTTAAGAATGGTCTCTCGAAAAGTGTAGAAGATAGTGTACGTGAAGGTGGACTGGGCATGCTAAGTTTGTAGTGAAGGGTGATACCACCCTGCCAACCCATGAATAGACTGTCAACGTCAGCTAGTAATCGAACTGAAAGTTCACCATCACTACGACCTTGACCCACAGGTTTTCGTCTGATTTCACTATCACTTTTTGGGGTCCTACCAGCAGCAGGAGTAGGAGAACGTGGGATTTTAGCATACCCGGATGAAAATAAAAGCTTGCTTGAAAGAACCTACATATTCAAAATAGTCGTAAGAAAGAAGCTATAAAATACTTCCAGAAAGCATCGACCAGAGCATAATCTTGAAAATACAAGTAGTTTCAGTTTATCCATGTGCTATAACATGATCAGAATAATAATTTCTATAAACCAAGTTAATGTCTTGAAATATGAAAACACCTATCATAGAGTTTATTGAGCTAACTCTATGCCTTTGGACTGAATACAATGACAAAAGGTATTCAAATGCTTATCAAGTAGGAGTGATGCATATGTGAATATTATAGCAGTAACAGTACATACTGATTCAGGATCAATCCGGTGAAGCATAAGCTTTCTCCGTGCTCTGCAGCTTGCCCGGTAAGCGATAACAGTATGCCCAAGAGCAAAAACCACAGATGACAGAAACAGAACAGGCATCCCCCATGACTTCTTCAAATGAAGCCTTTGTCTTGACGGAGAAGATGAAGCTTCAGCCTCGAGTTGTGAATTGACAGTGAAAACACACACTTTAACTGATAAAAGAAGAACTGAAAAGGCAGAGCATAATGTCACTGTTCCAAGATATTGCCCATATGAAAGCACAGGACCATCACAAATCATATAAACACCTGCAATCACAAAGAGGAGACTATAATAACACTCATGGAAGAGGTTCCTCAGTAATCACAGTTGCAATAGACACACACGGACTGATTATGAAATTCAGAAACTGAAGTCAATGTTATCTAGATAAAACAATAAAGAAATTGATGCAAGTATGCAACAAACAAATTTCATGTAAGCACAGTATTCTTTAACACCTTTACACATTTGAAGCTTTACCAATAATACTTCTGATCCCTGTTACAGTTATACCTTCTACATCAAAATAAAGCCCATTTGAAATTGACATCCTTTTTCTTTTGAATGATTATCCCATTTGATTACAAATATGGCAATCCATAAAATAAAATAAAAAAGGTAAAAGGAAGACAGTGAGGCCCATGAGGGTACAAAAAGCAGTATCCCCACAATTTAGACACAGTTATCAAAGTTTCACTTTTTATATGCAGCAAAAGAAGAATAGCTCAATGATATCAACAAACCCATGTGCGATCAAGTAGTATCACTACAATAACGTTTGGCATCCAGACATGTAGTAGTGCTTTTTTACTTTTCAAATTTGATATGAGCCTTATTTTAGGTATAAAATTGAATAAATAAATAAAAATTACACAAGACTGTTTAAAAATTATAACAAGTGTTGCGAGTCAAAGTAAGACTTGAAAAAATCAAATTCATCCAGAAGCACAAACTCTTTTCTCGTGTGAATATGTGACAAAGCTATTCGGAGCAAATAAGAAGTTACATTACAGTAGCTTGAAGTTCATAGATGATTAGAAACAAAAGAAAATAACACAAAAAACACTGAACATATATGTGCATTGTGATGATGGTGATGGTTGTTACTTAAAGCACTAATCAAAACATGTTGAGTATGAAACAAAATTGCCCAGAGATAAGAAAAGATAATGCACCCGGAGCCATACAGACAAATATTAAGATTGAATGATAGAGGGCGAAGAATCGCAAATGCAAACAACGAAAATAAACTTGCATACTTACAGGTGATTACGAGAGATCTGATGACTGAAACTACGGGAACATCGGTCAATGAACTTCTAAACGAGTATCTATTCAAATGCTCTTTGAAGCTGTAGCATCTGACGCAGGTAAAGCTCGAAATCAAAACACAAGGAACCAATATATCACCAAGTGCTACCAGAAGAGGAAGCGATAAGACCAATAACGAAGCAAGCATCACCACCATAAAATAAACCGTCCGTACAAACCTCCATATTTTCTCTAACAACCCTCCCTTTCCGGCAGCCATACCGGTGACAATTTTCAAACCTTGTTATTCGGATCCCGATGATCGGCGATTCAAGTTGGTCCACAGGAGATCTGAGATTGAAAATTTTAAAAATATAAAAACCCTAGCCGATGCCAGCGGTGTATCAGCCATCTAAAGTCCAGCGGTCGCCGGTGAAAGAAAGCGGCGGACCTGTCGGTGTGTGAATTCAAAGAGTAACGGACATGGCTAGGGTTTGGGGAGAGCGAGGTTGAAAATGGAGGAAACTGGGATTTGAAAAGGGAGAGGAACGATGAAGGAGTCTGGTAAATTTCGACGGAGGAGGGAGGAGCTCTTCTCTTCTCTTGTTGGTGGTTGTTTCTCGTGTTTTTCAACGAGGGACTTTTCTTTTGAATTTAATTTTATTTCCACAATATTTTTATTTTCATTTGTTATTATTTGATTATATTTTTCAACCTTCAACTTGTTATATTTAATTATTTATATCCGCTTTCAAAATCTCTTTTATTATCGTCTACAAAAGGTCTTTGTTCTAACGATGTCCGGATGTGAATTAGGTGTTCTTTCTTTTTTAAAATTGAAGGTTCAAGTCATTTTGAGAGCATGTGTGAAACAGGATGTTTGTATGGTTGTTAAAAAAGGTGAATAGAGTGTTTTGAGATCATTCATATTGTAAAAATAAAGTAAGTAATAATAAAATACAAAACACTTTTAACCGAAGACTAATACACATGGATGAACATGAGCCGTTTTCTTTTGGTTATGATCTAGACCAAGCTATAACTAAAGTTGTTGGTCCGTTGGATTTACAAATCGTTCGGTTGTGTTAAGAATTGGTCAGATTAAAATATAAATAGTTCGGTTAATTCAGCTAGGCATCAAATGGTTGGCATGTAGCTTTCTTGTTGTTTATTTGATGTTAAAAGTTGTAAAGAAAATTATGGCTATCATAAAAAGCTTAACAATTTAGGCCTTGATCTTACATTTGAAAACAATACATAGTTTGTAATTTAGTAGCATTGTGTTTTACTTATTGATAAATGGTTGCAATAATCCAATAACATGTTAAAGATAATTATTAACTAATAAGCATCACAAATGTTCGAAAACTAGTAACCAAGTTTGAAAATTGTTCCATTAAGGTTATTCTTTTATTTCATATTGTGAAATTTCTAATGAGTGACTTTGATGAAACAGTTTTCATATTTTGTTACTATTATGTGAAATAAGCTCCATATGTACATGAACAACTTATACAAAACCTGGAAATGAAGATATTCAAAAGCCTGAAAATCGATGAAGAAATTTCAACACAAAAGATACAAGAGCTAAAAGAAATCTCAAACACGAATGAGCAAGATTCACTAGTTCAAACTAAAAATGAAAATCAATTATATGTTCCATTATAGATTGATTAGATTTAGAAGCTCCACGATAAAGATTTAAGAACAATGCTTGGAACAATATCAAGATATAAAATCAAATAAAAAACATGAACATATACTCATTTACATATGGAAGGGTAAATTGCCAAAAAAATGTAACATAAATATCGATATTTATCAATAAATGTAATGTTCAATTTCTTTGGCCAAGAAAATAGTATAAATTTCAATTTCTAACATTAAAGGTAACCGGTTACCATCATAACAAGTAACAGGTTAAATTGATGGCATGGCTAATTTTTATATTACACAAATTGACAAAAAATGTAACATAAATGTCAAATTTTGTCAATAAATGTAATGTTCATTTCGTCTAGACCAATAAAGGATGACGAATATCAATTTGAAACAAAATAAGGTATCATGTTTGAATATAGGCTCATGTTCATGTGT
>JAUEJL010053551.1:0-20287 GCA_032274825.1 Drosophyllum lusitanicum
TAAGGTATAGTAGGGTGGGGTGGGGTAAGGGGCAGGGTAGGTAGAGACCTAGATGAGCGCAAATCGATAAAAGGGTATGGAGTCAATGGTGGGTGGGGGTAGGGTATGCGTAGGTAGGATGGGGTAGGGTATGGGTAGGTAGGGTGGGGGTAGGGTAAAGGTGAGTAAGGTGGAGTATGGTGAGGTGGGGGTGGGGTAGGGATTGGATTGGTGTAAGGGTGGGGTAGGATAAGGTGGTAGAGTGGGGATAGGGTAGGATAAGGGTAAGGTAGGGTGGTAGAATTGGGGTAGGGGTGGTGTAGGGTGGCAGATGAGGTAGGAGACCAGAATTAAGTTTTAAGATTCTTTTGAAATTTGTTGAAATCTATCCATTTGAAAAATGAATTTCCAATTCTTTGATTTAAGAAATTCATTAAAATGGTCAATTTTATTCCATTAATTACGTGAAGCAAACATCTCCTATGATTTAGGATTTGTCAATTCTAATTTCATCCAATTTCTTCCGATTCCTTTGAACCAAACGCCCCTTAAGGGTTTATTAGTAGTTTTGATTAATTATAATCTCAATTACCATTTATAAACTAATTCAAGTAGATTATCTTTTTAGGAGATTATGAGATTGTATTTTTAATAATCTTTTAGATATTTTTACACCTGAAGAGCTTAAGATTATAAAAAACAGAATCTTAAATCTTCGTAATCCCTCATAGTCCTCTTTGAACGGTGAACACACCAATAGTGTTTTGATTCATCCTTGATAGAGTTAATTACACATATGGTACTTTAAGATATGGTCAAATCACATTCTTAGTTCTTTATTTGAAAATCTTGTAAACTCCGTTCTTAATTTTTAAAACTTGAACATGCATGGTCCTTTGTCTGCTAACGATTATGCGGTCAATTGGTTATGGAAGAACTGTAGTTTCAAAACCCTATTGAAGCTTGGTTTTGAGAATTGTGAAGGCACTGGAGATCATCATTCATTTTCGTGCATCATCGAAGGATTGAACAACCTTTAAGAACTCGAATTAAAAATATGTTGGTCATTCATCGCCTTAACTTTGCTTAAATTAACCGACAATTGTGCGATTCTTTACCCCCTTTTTTAATCCACGAAGGTGGTAACAAAGAAGGTTTGCTCCATTTCATCCGAGAGTCTAATTGTAATCTCCAAAAACTCGACCTCCAATTGCCTCTAGACTTAGTTCACAGTCATTTATGTGAAGGGCTCAAAACACTAAGGCTATCATTGATTGATGTCCTTGAAGAACTACCTTTAACAAACTATGATGTTATCATGAGAAGAAATGGATTCCTTGTGGAATTAGCCTAGAATCTAAGAAAGATCAGAATTCTACGAAGAACTCACGGTGATGGTCGGAAGTGGTTGATAGTGAGAGATAATTTTTTAAAAATATTATTATATTTTTTAGGGACCGCTCATGCAGTATTAGAAAGAGTAAAACAAACATTTCAAAAAGTTTAACACTACGAGTAAGTTTACAAACAAATGACCATGCATATTCAAGTTTTAAAATTTACGGACAAAGTTTAATCAAACAAATGATTAAGAGTTTGATTTGATTATATTTTAAAGTATCATCTGTGTAATTAACTTTTCTTGATATAATAAAAGATAATATCCAGATTAGCAATTGTTTGAATGTTTCACAATCTATATCATATCTTCTAATATAATTTAATATTCTAATATAAATAAAAGACTAACTTAAATAAATTTATTAGACAATCTTATCCATTGATTTTTATAAAGATTAAATCTAAACCATTTATTTATATAAAAATTAAAATCTAATCTTGACCTGAATTTAAATTTTACTTTAATTTAAATCAAAATTATTATAGAGTATTTCATATATGATTTTCTTAAATAAAATATCATTTTTGCACACCTTAATTTACAAATATCATTTTTACCCTTTATAACATTTTAAAATATCATATTTAACCAAATTCTTAGTTTTATTATTTTAAAATAGTTTATAATCATGTTAAATTCCTTTTAATTATAACCAATAAAGACTTGACTTTATTGTCCCTAATTGTAATAATACTGATCGATGAATTGTATAAAAAAATATAATCACGTCTCTTCATTTTGTGATACCACGTTTCTACCGTCACATCTGCCCCTCCCGTCGGCATTTCCACCGCTAGTCTAGGTATTGATGTTATCTGTCCCTATTTTTTTTAATTCTCATTTCTTTCGTGTTTTATAATTATTTAATATTCTTTTTAATAATTAATATTTACCATATTTTAAACTAACCCGTGTATTATACTATCACACGAGTATTTAATCTAGTTATAAAATATTTGATTAATTCTTAGTCTCTTAATATTAAGAAATCTAAAGTTACTATTTACATTGTATACAAAGTACAAAACTATTGATCAAATCATATCAATCAGACATTATATATACCACCTTAATAACTAAATCTTTCGTAATAAGAAAAATCTTTAAACAAATCATATCAATACAAATTAAATTTTCTACTTTGCGCACTTCTGCTAGTCTCCACATTAGTGAGGATCCCTTTGGATTATATTTTTTCATATAATGGGTCACAATCCTATTAAATCTTTCTATTTCAAATTTTAAATAATTAAAATATGATTATTACTTTCGTAACATAGTTAACCTTTTACAAAAAGGGTTTACTTCTTTAAAATGTAATAAACTATACCTCAATTGTTAATGGTGTATCCATCTTTCAAAAATGTTATTGTGTGTATCAAAATTTTAAATAATATGTTATTGTGTGTATTAAACTTCCTATTGTATGTACTAAACTTATACTTTTTTGTTTTTTTATGTAATCAAAATACGTACAATAACAATAAATTAAAAATTCAATACACACAATAACATTTTTGAAAGGTGGATACACACATTAACAATTGGGATATAGTTTAACACATTTTGAAGAAGTAATCCATTTACAAAATTTTAAAACAAAAATAGACAAAGAAAATGTTAGACGAGTCGACCCGTTACCTAATCCGACCCGTTTATAATTAACACCAAAATATATTTGTTTATGATTGGCAATGAAAATTATTCACAGAGATCAAAACTACAAACATTACCTCTCATATTGCCTATCAAGCTCTTAATAACCTCATAAATCTTGCAAGCAAATGGATGATCAGAATCTGCAGCTACAAATTCATTAATTTCACTTTCAATCTCAATTGAACTGCAACCAGGAATTCTTCTTTCATTAACTCTATTTCTGGTAATCTCCTTTTTATCCCATATTCCTCTTGAAGCATAAATATTCCCCATAATAACATCATCACCTGCTAAATTCTCCTCAAACTCAATCAACCGCTCTCGAGCTTCTTCAGCAAGATCAATCTCCCCACGAATACTACACGCACCAAGCAATGTCCTCCATAGAATCGCGTTTGGCTTTATGGGCATTGTCAAGATGAAATCTTTAGCTTCTTGTAAACAACCCGCTCGACATAAAAGATCAACCATGCAACCAAAGTGTGGAAGTCGAGGTTTTAATCTGTAATCATGTATCATGATCTTGAAAAACCATTTTCCATCATCCACCATCGCTACATGACTACACGCCATTAAAACCCCAATGAAAGTAACATCATTAGGGATGATTTTAGCATCAATCATTGATGTAAAAAGCTCGAGTGCTTCTTTCGCTCTACCATGAATAGCATATCCAATAATCATGGAAGTCCAAGTTGTAACATCTTTTCTCTCAATAATATCAAACAATAACTTAGCAGTTTCAATATCTCCAGATTTTGTATACATGTTTAGAAGGGAATTGTATAAAGATAAATCCTTATCGATTATCTCGTTTCTTCGAATAAAGTTATGAATCCACTTACCCATGTCTAAAGCACCAAGATCAGCACAGGCAGAAAGCGCAACAGTGAGTGTGATTTGATCAGGGTCCAGATTGTTCATTTGCATCTCCCTAAACAATCTCAAAGCAACATTTGGTTTCTGATTGGCAACATAACTGGAAATCAATGCGGTCCAACAAACAACATTCTTTGTGGGAATTTCATCAAACACCTGGTGTGCATCGGAAACATTACACACTGCAGAATAGTAATTGATCAGTGATGTCTGGATGAAGATAATGGATTTATAACCGAGTTTTACGACAAGGGTATGGAACTGTCGAGTATCATTTGATGAAGACTTTGGTGTACAGGCCTTGATGGTGTACAACAGAGAGAAGCTATCAATGGCGGAAGTGGTTTTCCTGATCAAATCACGAAATAGAAGTAAAACTTTAGTTGTATCGTTGGTGTTTAGGTAATGTTTAAGCAATTCATTGGGTCTTGGTTTAGTTCTGCCATGGCTATGGATTTGAGAAGGTTTTGCAAGTGGGGATTTGGTGAACACTTTCTGGAATTGGATTAAGGGAGAAGATTTCAAGAATTTCATTTGTATGTAAGACTATTATAAACATCACTTGTATGCATATTCTCTTGTAAAAAGATTCTATGTAAAAAGAAAGCAATCCCGCATTCTCGCTGCGAAGTTAAGATATAGATGGTCATATCTTTATCGAAAGGTAGAGAGATTGCTTTTTCATAGATCTTCGACAAAGAAAACGAAAAAGATAAAGAAAATTGGGAAAGAAAAATAAGAATAAGATAGCAATATGATAAATATAGAATAAAATCAAATCAATTCAAATACGGTAAAATAAAACAAATCCAAGAATATAACACCGAGCTGTGTTCAATAAAGTTTATGTAAAAAACATAGTCTTAAAACTTTAATATTCAATTATACAATTACATGTGATTTATAAAAACATCACATGTGAATTACGAAAATGTCACTCCACCCAAAATTTTAAAATGCAATTTGGACCATTGATGCCGTTGATCCAAAGGCTAAAATTAATCCATTAGGACTATGAATTAAGTATGGACTATATTGAATATTCTTCGTATAACACTATGTATATAGACAATAATAAAGAAAAATAAATAAAACCAGAAATTAAGTATATAGTAAATAAAATAATTAAGTTTTCATGTATCTTTAATTATTATTATATTTGTTTGTTCATATTATTATAATTATAAGGGTGAATTATTGAAATGATCCTTGTGGTTTGTTAAACTTTATTGGTTTAGTCATTTAAAATAAAAAATTAAGCTAGTATTTATAATCAGATTTGATCAGCTAAGTAATGTTACTCGCTTAGCTAAGTAAGCTTAGCTGGGCAACTTTGCTTAGCTGAGCAAGCATATCTGAACAATCATTTGCTCAGCTGTGCAGTCTTATCTCATTAGCCAAGTTTGCTTTCTATGTTTCTATATGAATTAATTATTAACGTCAAGTTTGATCATGTATTGTTCATTATATCCTAAGGCCTTCTACTTTTAATGTATCAACACTTTAAGTCTTTCAAAATAAGAATTAAATGATAGTACTTGAATCTGTTGGAAAATTATCAAGTTGCATATAAAAGAAGATCTCGAATAGCTTCATCTAATATTAAGCATGACTAACAACACCATATTTGAATTAGTCAAGTTGATTGAAGAAATATTAAATACAAAAGATTCTTGTTTTTTAATAAGAAGATCGCACTGCTCAAGATAAAGGGTATAGCTATTCATTTAAATATTGTTAGTGAACACTTTACATAAAGTATAATTTCTGTAACGGATAGTTGAATAAGATAATATTTATCTTATCTCCCACAAACTTTAATATTTGAATAATTCACCCTCCCTCTATATATGCAAGACCAACTCCATTGGTTGAAGTACACTTGGATACAGAGGAAACATTTATTCGTGACTTCATAGAAACGAATTAGAGTTAGCATATTTAGAAGTTTTCAAATTTGTTCATGTGTTAAACACCTTTAGACATTAGTTGTCTTTAAGATTAGCTAGTCTATGTGTTAGGCTTAACTTGTTGTCATCTTTTATAGTGTGAGGAACTCCGCATCTTAATACTTGTAATTCTTGATTATAATCAATAATAATTATATTAAAAATAATTTATTGTTCAATAAGTTTAAAAAACTAAAGTTTATATTCAACCTCTTCCTACAAACATATTATTATTTGAATATCTAATTTGAGACTAACAATACATATAAAAAGATCATTTTACTCTCGTATGAGAACCACATGTACTAATAGCATTAACTAATGACAGCTAAATGAAAGGGTTTGTAGTGTAGCAAGAGTTGTGTTCAATAAAGTCCATATAAAAAATATAGTTCTAAAATTTTAATATTTAATCACAGGTGATTCAGTATACAATCACATGTGATTTATAAAAGCATTACATGTGAATTATGAAAATGTCACTCGGCCCAAAATTTTAAAATGCAATCTAAACCATTAATACCATTGATCCAAAGGCTAAAATTAGTCTCTTAGAACTATGAATTAAGTATCAACTATATTGAACATTCTTCGGTGTAACAAAATTCATTCTATAAGACTATCCAAGAATTTAGTTTTTAAATGAATATCATTTTGACTTTTGAGTATAGATAAAGGACTAATAATGTAATTTACTCTAGATCGAAAGAAATGATCATAAAAGGATCGACTTGCATGATTCTAACTAAAATAAAGAGTTAATTGCACGGTTGGTCGTTTAAGATATGTCTAAATCACACTCTCAGGCTTTTATTTGAAACTCTTGCAAAGTTAATCCTTGATTTTCAAAAGTTGAACAAAGATGGTCCTTTGTCCGTTAAAATATATTAAACTTTTTAAAATGACCATTTTACCCTTTACCTTTTTCATTTTGGATTTAATTTTAAATCATTAAAAATAATTTTATTATTAACAATAAAAATAAATTATATAAATTTATGTGCTAGACATATTAGTTGTTGATACCCCCACCCTCACTCATAACCCTCTTTCCCTCTCATTTTTCGGCGGCCACCACCGGTCACCGCCCACGGCCATCCCCCCCGGGCCTATCACACTCTCTCTGCTGCGCTTCTTAAGATTGTTGGTCTTCTTATCTCTCTCTACACTGAAACATCTAGAGAGAAAAAATCGTGGATATATACAAAAGAATGGTTTATGCTTTGGAGTACTAAAAAGGTAAATTTTGGTATTCAAGTTGAAAGTGGCATAAACCAAAGCAAGAATGGTTTATACAAAAGAATGATTAAATTTTTTTTGGGAGATCAGAGTACAAGAAATCCATATGGGATTTAGTTAAATATTGAGTTTTAGAGAGTGAAATAGAGAAATGGGGTGTTGTTATTTAAGATTAAGAGAAAAGAGATGGTTTCAAGATATAAAGCAAGAAAAAGATACATGAAACAATTTTTAAAAGCTAGAAATGCTTTCTTAGCTTCTCACAACATGTATTTAAAATCGTTAAGGAACACCGGCGCCGTCCTCCTCCAGTTGCAAACTGACGAAGCCCCACTCCGATACAACCACCCGCAACCAATCCACCCGCCGTCTTCTCTACCTTGACCACCGCAACCTCCTCCATCGATGAGTCAATATGGACAACATTGAACACCTCCTCCACTCCCCTGCTGCCGCCGCCTCCTCCTCCTCCGCCACTGCCGCCATCATCCACATGGGATTTTTTGGATCCATTCATGCCACTTTCGTAGAGAGTGCAGGAAGAAGAATGGGAGCAAGGTTCCACCATCGTTGTCTCGGAGACGGTGATGACAACCACCATTAGCGCCGCCGCGAGTCTTGTTGCACCGTGGATAGTTAAAAGGGGGTGGCTGTAGTGGTGGTAAGTGAGATTGGTGAAAAGAAATTAAATCTGTAAAAATAAAAGAGATAAAACTAAAATAAAAAGTAAATGTTTATTAAAGGACCATTCATGTAATATTAAAAAGGGTAATATTGCCATTTTGATAAGTTTAGCGGAAGGTATGTTAAAGTTAACGGCTAAAGGACGGTTCGTGTTCAACTTTTGAAAATTAAGAACCGACTTTACAAGATTTTCAAATAAATGACTGAGAGTGTGATTAAAACATATCTTAAAGGACCAACCGTGTAATTAACTCTAAAATAAATATTAGATAAATTTCAAATCCTTAACGTTAGTTTTCTAAGAATATATCATGCAACGTATACTTAGTTATGTGCTAATTGCTTCTAGATGTTAATAATGTTAAACTATTGATTTAATTATTACTCCACAAAATTTTTTTATTCATTTATTATTCTACAACAATATCTATGTTTAAAAGATTTCTTATTGCTATCAATTTTTTAGTAGAACTCAACAAAGAAATATATGTTGGGATTGAGCCATTGAGGTGTACCTAGCTCATGGCCAAGGAGCCACATTATTCAAGACTCCCTAAACCGTGTTCGGTTTTATATCATTCTATAAAAATTTTCTACTATTGAAATCAATATAAATGTCAAATCAATGGAGGATGTGAGTAAATAAAAGTAGTAGATTACACTTGTCATCTTTGAGTTTTATTTGAACGGTAAACGTATTCTAACTAAACCTACTAATAAATCTACTCCATTGTCCAACATGGGACTTGAACCGTCAACCTCTTGAGGAGGACACCTTTTACCAACACATGATACCACTAAGCAACAAACCCTTTGGTATTAGGGGTGTTCATGGATGGTCAACCGAATATTCGGTTAACCGTTAATTGGTTAACTTGACTATCGGTTCGCAAGTTCATGAACCTAATCTTAAACCGAAAAAGTCGTTTAACATAGAGTCAGTTAACTGGTGTTTTTAGTTCGGTTATTCGGTTAACCAAATAACCATTTCTAACTATTAAATATATTTTAAAATAAAAACTATTAAAAGTAGTATCCATATATCAATTTGAACATGGTTTAAATGAGAAATTTATACCCAATGCTTACTATTGAGATGGGTTCGTCGGGAACATTACAAATTATTTAATTTATCTATCAACTCAAAATGATAGTAGGAAAATAATATATTAATTACTATATATATTGAAAAATGAAATGTACATATTGGTTTCTTATAAGAATTTGTAATGAGTTGATAATTATTGTCTTGTAAATATTGATAAACCTAAGAAATAACTTAGTATTTTAAAAAATTTCGTTAACCGTCCGTCTCTAAAATCATGAACCGTACCCGAATAATTGATTTTTTTAAGGTTCGGTTAACTAAATAAAAAAAAATAGAATATCCAGTTCGATTAACCTAGACCTCCGAATGGTTTTGTGATTTTTAGGTTCGCTTTTTTGGTTTCCAATATATTAAACACTCCTATTTGGCATGTCATTTTTAAGTGAGTAGAATGATTAAACATTATGAATCCAATCATTTGAATAATTCATCAAGAAATATCTAAAAACCAAATATATACAACATGGGTCCCGGACAGTTACCCAGTTACACGTCTTATAAGAGTAAGACGGCCCCAAAATATCTAAAAACCAAAATATCTTTTTTCAAAAAAAAAAACATAAATAAATTTGCTGTTTGGGCTACAAATTGGGCCTGGCCCACATATCTCAAAAGATACATAATATCTTATTCTCAAAATATCTACGCCCTTTCCTCTTTCGGAGAGACCTTTTGGTGACGTGGCCTTTTCCCTATCCCTACTTATTTATCCTCCCACGCGCTCTTTTTGCACTTTTATTCCACGTCACTTCTCAGTCTAACATGCGCCGCCACCCAACTTACGCACCCCCTTCCACTATCCCCTCTAATCCAACGGCCCAGATTAACCCTTCACTCCCACAGCGCATTTTAACCAAAAAGAAAGAAGTGGAAGATCTTTTACAACCAACGGATGAAGAAGAAGATGACGACTTCGTTTTTTCACACTTTCGCCGCTTGAGTTGGTGGTGTGACGGTCTCTTTTTGATCGACGGCGGCGGCCGGAGCTGCGGTTTGAGCTGCTGATTTTGATTTGTTGCGGATCGTATCGAAATCGGAATCGGAATCGGGATCGAAATCTCCGCTGTTGGTTCAGTTGAATTTGCCGATCATCAAGTGTGATTCAGTTTTCTGTTATACTTGAAGCGTGTCAACTTGTTATAGATACTTCGAGTTAATTTTTTGCGTTTTTTTGTTTGTTTTTGTTTTATGCTGTGAGAACCTAACTGATCTGTTGTCGATGAAGTTCCTTGAACTGGAAACCCTAAACCTAGATCCGCTGTATATGTATAATATGTGAAATCTTGTTTTAATGGAAGTTCTGTAATGTTCGCTGTGTTTTTAGATAGCTAACAGTAGGATTGGGGGTGTTTTTTTTGGGTGAATTTGTGTGATTTTAAGCGATTCACGAAGTGGATTTGATTGATGTGGAAGATGGATCCAAATGAAATTCTGTTGAACAGAGGTGGCGGTGGAGGAACTGCTAACGGGAAGGCCGGTGAGGGATTTATCGATCGGAGTAAAGTGAGAATTTTGCTTTGCGACAACGATACAAAGAGTTCACAAGAGGTTTTTCATCTTCTCTGTAAATGCTCCTATCAAGGTATCATAAGCTTGATCTAGTTTTCATGTAATAGTATACTCATGATTATAGAGAAACGATTAGATATTGAATATTAACCAAAATTGGTGATTTAAACATACTGATCAACTGTGTTTGATGATGGAAAAGGTAGTAAATGATTCGATATCTGTTTATTTTGCTCATACTATCCACAGTAACTCCAGTCAGATCACCAAGGCAAGTGATTGATGCCCTGAACGCAGAAGGGCCTGAAATAGATATTATTCTTTCTGAAGTTGATCTTCCCATGGCTAAAGGCTTCAAGATGTTAAAATACATCATGCGAGATAAAGATCTGCGACGAATTCCTGTGATCAGTAAGCTTGTTGAGAATTTATGTCATCTTTTTCTTGATTTCAGGTCTATTAGACATTGTCCTTTTTAATTATTGTTATTTTTTTTCCCAGTGATGTCTGCTCAGGATGAGGTCGCTCTTGTTGTCAAATGCTTGAGGCTTGGAGCAGCGGATTATCTTGTAAAACCCTTGCGAACAAACGAGTTATTGAATTTGTGGACACATATGTGGAGGAGAAGACGTATGGTATGTATCCCTTTTAATCCGTTATCGTATTTCATTCAAATTAATGAAAATACAAACAGATCTCATAATTGGTAGTTATTGAGCTATCATATAATATAGTTACTATATTATACTAGTTTGATTGTCATATATTATTCTGTTGTGTTTTTTTAAGGCTCTTTAAACTTTACTTTATACAGCTTGGCTTGGCTGAGAAGAATATCATGAACTGTGAATTTGATCTAGTGCCTTCAGATCATAGTGATGCTAATACCAACAGTACAACTCTGTTTTCGGATGATACCGATGACAAGTCACGTAGGACTGCTAATCCGGAGATCTCTGTGTCTATTCCTCGGGAAGATGAGGTGAGAATCTTAGGTGGCATTTTTGACTCGTTAACTTATGAATGGGTCGATTTGGGTTTTGTTTGATTTTAAAATAACAAAAAATATATATAAATTACACAGGGGCTGAAAGTAGCACAAAGCCTACTTGTAATACATACATCCTAGCATTTAGATTATATAAGTAAAAGTATAGTACAGTAAAACAATAATCATAATTAATGTTTTAAATATTTATAAAAGATTGTAAGATATTGACAAAAAAGTGTTTGTGGGTAAACCAGACCATACAAAAGACGTGTTTAGGTGGAATTGAACTTATTTTGACCGTTGCCCAACCTGCCTCTTCGGACAATCTTTCCACATCTATTGCTAACGAGTTTATATTCTTTTTTAGAATAATGTGAATTTAGCTCATGGTCTGGCGAACACACCACCTGTGAAGTTATCAAATGATCGACCTAATGTACCTGAAATTAGCAAACAACAACGAGGTTAACAGCTTTCGACCTAAATTCTTTATCATCTTTAAACGATTCCATGACTTGACATATCATGTAGTGTCTTCAGGGAAATCGATGTTTGGGCCAAAGAAGAGTGAACTAAGGATTGGTCAATCGTCAGCGTTCTTTACATACGTGAAATCAAGCTTGTTAAGAAGTGATGAACCCACTCCTCCACTATTAGACACTAATATCACTGATGAACATGTGGTTAGTGATACACAAGGGCATGATTACACACCAGCTGAAGAAAACTTTCAAAACAATAAAATATCACCAGAATACTCTGAACAAAGGAACGCTAAGATATCAACTCGAGAATGTGGGACTAACGATCATCATTCTGATGTTTCAGGTTATAATAATCCATATTCGGCTTATCCTTATTACCTTCCGGGACCTATGAATCATGTGATGATGTCACCACCGTCATCAATACATCAACATAACATGAATAACATTCCACATTATCCTCATCATCACATGCCTGGAATGACATCATTCCCTTACTACCCATTTAGTGTTTGCTTGCCGGGCCAAATCCCCCAGGGAATCCACCCTTGGGCCTCGTATGGTAGTTCATCTAATAACAACGTAAACGTACATAAACTCGACCGTAGAGAAGCAGCCTTGCTCAAGTTCAGGCAGAAAAGGAAGGAACGTTGCTTTGACAAGAAAATCAGATATGTGAATAGGAAAAAGTTAGCAGAGAGACGACCTCGTGTAAAGGGACAGTTTGTGAGGAAGATTAACGGGATTAATGTGGATCTTAACGGGCAACCCGCCTCTACTGATTTTGATGAAGATGATGATGAGGAGGAGGAAGTTGAGGAAGATCAGGACCAAGACCAAGAAATATTCTTCTCCTGAAAACAATTATACAGCTTCCCATGGGCCATGGCTGAGAGGATTTGAGGTAATATCATGATTTTCTGAGGTGGATTCTAGTAGGGGTATTCTCGCACGTCTGATTGTCATTTTTCGACTATCTTAGCTGAAAGATGACAACGGTGTGCATTTTTTTTTGTTGGCGTAATTTCATGTGCCTGTTTGTAAAGTTACCGTAAACTATTTAACTTGATAGTTTCGTAATTTTGTTCATCAAACGGTTATTGGAAAAAACGTTCAATGATCTTTTTTTCTTTCAAGAAACTACTACTGTTTAGTCGAAGAGTTCGACCCTCTCGGGGTGAACATACTAGATATGGTTAGGGAGAGTATATGAAACAGTCACGGAAATGGTTAGGATGCTACATTAGAGCATAACTCGAGTCTCCAAAAGCCCATAAAAGCAGGAAATCTGTTTTAACAAAGAAAAAAAAGCCAGTTTGAAGTAAAGAATGAGATTATGAGATGGCAAAAACTAGGGCTGGAAAAATGGACTCTAGGATCCATTTGCTTCCTTTCCTCAGAATTATGGGAAAATGATTTGTGCTACTTTAGCTACTAAAATAAGTGTTATCAAACTCACATAATGAAGTGTAATTTTGTCATTTTAGTATTTTGTTTATTAAAAAGGTATACGAGAGTGACAACACTAGCGGTATATATTATTTGCCTATTAATTAATTATTAATTATATGTATTGGAAGAGTTAAAAACTCAGGACAAAAAAGGGTTTCGGATTACTGTGGTCCAACTTATCAGTATTAGATAGAATATAATATTAGGATTTGATGTATAAGAAGTAGAGTTGTGTTCAATAAAGTCCATGTAAAAAACATGGTCCTAAAATTTTAATATCTAATCACAGGTGATTCAGTATACAATTACACGTGATTTGTAAAAGCATCACATGTGAATTACGAAAATGTCACTCCGTCCAAAATTTTAAAATGCAATCTGGACCATTGATATCATTTATCCAAAGAATAAAATTAATCCCTTAGGACTATGAATTAAATATGGACTATATTGAACATTCTTTATAAATATTAATGAGTTATTAGGGTTTCAGTATATAAAAGAAAATCTCCCACTTCAAATCTTAAAGGCCTGAATTTGGGACGTGAAAAGAAACCAAAAACATGAGTTTAATTGGGCCGTGTATTGGGCTTGGGCCGGTAAATTACACACAGTGTGGATGAATTTGGCTGTTGGGTGTTCTGTGTGTGTCTACTTTTGCCAATTTTCATTCCCCAAGCAGTTGGGTGTTGTCTGTGTGTTTGTGTTGTGTGGAGCGGCGGAGCTAGAATTATATTTTAACAGGTTCATAGCTAAAATTAATCATGTTCGTAAACATAATCAATGGGTTCATAGTTAAAATTATAGGAGGCTTCGTTTGGCGGGATGATCACGATAGTCAAATGATTATCTAAGCTTTTAGTTAAAGGTAACATAATAGTTATGAAAACCGGGTACATATCGAAATAGTTGTTTTAGAGTATGCTTGTTTTACGATTTTCTGATATACATGTTTACTCTATTTTTTGATCATGATTCTTGCTACTTATCTAAGTGTGCATGAAAAAGGACTTAACATTGAACTTATTAACCTAAAAAGGATTTGAGCCATAAATGAGTGTAGGTAGTATTACATATAGATAAAGATTTAAACCCCTTATAGAGAATGAGTCATGTTCGTATCTATTGAACTCCATAAGGCCGGCCCTGTGGAGTGTCGACTATAAATATGAGAACAAGTTACATGATGGGACCACTAAACGATTATGAGTACGAAGAACTAACATTCTTGACAAAGACATTCATAGAATATACAAAAATAGCGTACTGAGCATATGGGCCGAATATATATAGTTATTCAGTTATAATGATGATCGAATATACAAAAATAACGAAAAAGATTTATAAAAATATGTTATATATCTATAGTTAGGTGCTTTTTTATTTTTGTTTGTATAATTGTGTGTGTGTATAAATATATACAAAACTATCGTCTTAAATCACGCCTTAAAAAACACCGTGACCTCGTCATAGATTCCAACGCTTGAAGATTGACCATGCCGTCACACCACGTCTTACATTATTTTGAACCTTGCATATTTTTCTAAAGAAGTTAAAGGGTCCCATTAGAAGCTTCTTGAATTGTGCCCTTATTGTAGCATATGTGAAGGGTTATCAATCGGCACTTGGAAAGATGCTAATCCGGCAGAAATTCAAATGCTAGTTTATTTTAGGAGAAATTGACCATGTATTGAACGGCATGTGCTTTACAAATAGCATCTTTGACTTTGACTCAATAAAGTCAAACCCACAATTTTTTATTATGTTCAAACAAGAATACAAGATCATGTGGCCATTACCAATATACCTTATTGATGCCTACTCTCTTTTAAATTACTTTCCATAAATAACAAAAAGGACAAAATTCGAGATTAGTTTATTTATTTTAGTTTTTATTTAAAAGAACATTACTTTTAATCTTAATTTTTTTAATGACTTTGAAAACTTCCAGCCACCACCTCTGTAAAGGAAACAAATTCCTTCAACTGGAAAGGGTATGAACCTGTAAAGTTTATAAGTTATGTTAAGTGGCATGCTTGTATCCAAGTTGTCAAACCCAGAGAGATATGAGAGTGGGTTATGTCTTTCTCTCCTCTTAAATGGAACAAATGGCCTTGAGCCTCTTTTATGAAGTAGTTCCATTTGCTGCACATGTTGTAGGTAATTACTTCTTGAGAACATGCCTTGAGAGACAGCTAATTCTATCCATACTTATAGCTTTAGAATGAAGTCACCTTTGAGCTTGCTGGCATATTTGTACAGCAGGTAGATTATCTCAATCATCTCATTGAATCCAAATAGATGGTACTTCTCAAAAGGCATGATTTCAACATTGTTTGAACTATTTCTTAAGAGCTTCATATAAGGACCTTCATCAATTTTTTGTAGCTTCAACTTAGATATAGGATTGGAGTCACATCTTCTTTCGATCCTATGAAGATTTTCCCCGAAGGCTATTTTTCTTGAAGGATTGAGTGGGAAGGGATTAGAGAGATCATCATCTTTGACGGCTTGGATGGCTTCTGTAGGTGATTTGGCTTTTAATAGTTGAGCTTGGGAAGCTTCTCTGACTGTCTTGACTTTGGAGGAGTGTTGTTCTTTCTCAATTGATATGGCCAATTCTTTTGCTTCTAGTAACTCCTCAAAGGACATATTTAGTGCCTTTGCCATTTTCACCATGTTTTGTTCTTCCTCAACTTTTCTTTTTAGCTCATCCATCCTCCTTTCTTCTTCTTGAACTTGCACTGGATTCATCACTTTCTTGCCTTTATCTTTCTGAGCAGAGGTTGAAGGTGGTTGTTGTTGCCTTTGGACTGTTGGAGCATGGGTTGTTCTTTTCTCTCTTTGTCTTTTGAGGAGAGGATCAAGTGTTGAGTGATCATCACTGTCCTCTTCATCAGGCTCAGAGTTGATGTCAATTGGAGGTTGGCATCCAGTTGTTGTCTTAGCTTTCTTTACTGGAGCCTTCCTTGCCAATGGTTTCTTTCTTTTCAGCTCCCCCTCAATTGTTGAAGTTATTTCACCAAAGAGTTCTTTAATAATGACCCAGTGCTACTGCTCTCTTTGCTCTTGGTGGTTTTGGCTTCTTTTTTTTGCAGTTTCTTCCTTTAAAATCTTAGCCATAGATGCTTCATGCATCTCATTGATTACTTTGGTAACACTCTCCACCATTTTGGCATCATCAAATATGGAGGAAAGAGAGGCATCTCCAAGTTTGGATTGTTTTAAGGGTGCTCCATGGGCAAGGGTAGGTTTAGGTTGGGTAGGAGTAGGTGTTTGATGGGTAGGTTGTTTAGAGGTAGAGGGTATGGGTTGAGGTGACGGTTTAGATGTTGAGGGAATGGGATGGATAGGAGTTTGGGTTTGAGGTCTAAAGGGGGTGGAAGAAGATGGAATGAAATATGGGTTTTAAGGATATCCAGAACTTTTCTTCTTACTTTGAGAAATTCATCACAAAGTTTGATAAAGTGGTCATGGTCCTTTTGATAAATGGTTTTGACTTAGGTATGAATGGAGGATAGAAAATCAGGTAGGACAATAAGTTCTTGGGGGATAGTTATAGAAATGGATGGATTGGTATGTTTGAGTTGGGTAAGGTTGTTTAATAGGTTAGAAATTGTTTGATTTAGGGTAGGTTGGGTTTGAGGAATGGATTGAGTTTTGGAAAGGGTTTGTTCAATCTTTTCCAAAATTTGGGTAAGGTTGGCTTGGTGGTTGATTTGAGTTTGATATTGGGTTGCATTAAGGGAGTCAATGTCTTGGGTTAGAATAGACAGTTGGGTTTCTGTTTGAGTTTGCAAGGTTTGGAAGTTTATGGTTAAGGTATCTAGTTTTTGGTTTAGAGTGAGAAGGGTTTAAAGGATTTGTTTAGAGGTTTCTGGTTGAGAGTGTGGAGTAGGTGTGGATGAGGTGGGAGGTAGAGAAACAATAATGGGTATGGTGTGTGGTCCCTCACTTGAAGTTTGGTGTATAACCTTAAGATCATGGGGAACATAAGTGGAGTCCTGTATTGGTGCTTGGCTTATACCACCAACATTGATAGATTGTGCTAGATGTGTAAGAATATAATCAATATTTGGTGCAATGAATGTGGTTGGAGTGTGGTATACACTCAAATGGTATCCCTTGTTACAATAACATCCTGTTGTGAGAATGTAGATGGACTTGACAGACTCAATGGGGTAAAGACACAGTATGGGTGGAGGTCTGTCTTTCAATGATTTCACCCTGTTGGGAGGGTGAATCAGATTGCAAGCTTCCCATTTTTACAGATGTAGCCTATTGGGAGACTACATCCACTTGGCTTAAAGGTTGAAAATCAATCTCCACATTCCCCCCTCCCCCATCAAAATAAGAGGTAGTTTGTGGGATTGAGGTCTGAGGTGTGTATGACACATCCTCTTTGTTTAGTGTAGAATGCACTGTCCTTTTAGACCTTCTTTGAAAAGTTTTCAAAGGCATAGAACTAGGAAGTGTTGGGAGTTCACTAGAGCTTGGCTCATGGAGTTATATATGAACAAGGGATGAGGATGTGCTCACAAATGTTGAGCTTACATATTGTGTATCCTTTTTGGATTGTAGACAATGAGAACTTATACCTTCACTTACTTCTGATTAAGATGGGAATCTGGATTCAAATTCTTCAAGGATAGCATCATCACCATCAGAATCATCATTAGGAGCATCATCACCACTGTCAGAATCATTTTCTCCATGTTCATCACCATCACGATTATCACCATCATTACCACCACCATCAACATCATTAACATTGTTTGCTGCATCAATTACATTTTGCATCTATGCAATGATTGGGGTACCTCTTTCTAGAGTAGTATGCTGAAATATCTTTTCACCCATTGTTGGCACAACAATGAAATACAGAGTCTCACTTAGTTGTTCATAATTTTCAGCACCCATAAATTCTTGAATGACCAAGCTTAGAAACCTTATATAAGGAACTTGATTCCTAGTAGAATTTTTGTTGGTTCCTTGGGTGATTTTATCAATGAGGTCAGCAAATACAATTCGAGCAAAATCAATGTTTACTCCATTCACCAGAGCAAAGAGTACCAATAGATCTGTTTGATTGAGGAGATTGAAACTCCCAGACTTTGGACCAAAACATATAATGATCACATAGGATAAGTATCTCCATGGATGTGCAAGAGCAGAGAGCTTAATTTGGTTGTGGGTTATAGGCTGGTTGTAGCCAACAACCTGAAAAGTAGTGTTGATTTGGGTTCTGGAGGGAAACGGTGTGTATGGAGCAAAATTGGGGATTTGAAGTAAGGCTCTAAGGGAATTGACAGTGATGTCAACTTGATGAGTTCCACTAAAAATTGTTCCAGAAATGGTATCGGTGTTGGTGTTGTATGTGGCCGAATACCAGAACTCACCAATGAGATAAGGAAATATGAAATGAGGGTCAGCAGACAAGTAGTGGTATAGAGGGTGTGATCTTATGAAGTCGACCATGGGTTCGTATCCCTGGTTTTGTCGGGATGAAGATATAGAGAGACATACCACACAATTGTTCGTTGTGATGTTAATTTCAGTGTTGGGAGCAACATTTTATCCTGCTTGAACAATTTGAGATGGAGTGTAGGTAGCCATTTTAGTGAAAACGATGATGAACAAGGTAATTTTAGGGTGGTTCTAGGGAATAGTTCGTTTTCGAGAGAGAACTTGAGAGAGGGAAAACAAATTTGAAGAGAGAGTAAATGAAGAGAGAAAGAGAGACAAAGATATTTAAGGTTGACTGAAATGGAAAACCATTAAATAAAGACAAATATGCTAATGGAAAGACATATTAAATGACTAATGGTAAAACATAACAGAGACACATAAATGACCTAGGTTAAACGACATTTAAGACCAAAACAAAAATTTACACAAATATGGAGTATCAGTTGATGAGTTAAAAGCATCAGCCGATAGAAGGTTTTGAACAAAAGTATCAGCTAATGAGGTACTTAGTTTAGCATTTCTTCCTTAGCTGAGCATGATCAGCTCAGCATTTTGCTTAGCTTAGCTGAAGCTATCAGTTGAGCAAAATAACTTAGCTTTTTCAAGATTCAATAAGATATGCGGATGATTAGATAAGTAAAACATTTTGAAACATGAGATACACCATACGTATATAAGCAAACACAAATCTAAATCACACAATGTTAGTCCCAGATTGAGTACGTAACAATGAATGTTTGTAGAAGGGGGGTTGAATACAAACTCTAGCTTTTTAAAATTAAATACACGCTCTTATACTTTTATATAATTCTTATTGATTATGAATCAATAATTACATGTACTAGAAGCATAAATTCTAAGCACAATAAAAGGTGACAACTAATTTGTCTAACACATAGACAAGCTATTCCTATACAACTAATCTTTAAGGAAGTTCAGCACATGAACGAGTTTGTTTCTACACAAGATGCAACTTTAAAAACTTGTTCTTGCTTATAAGCTTGAACTTGCTTCTAAAATTATATCCATCTGTAATTTTTGCTTATCCTACATTATGAAACATGTAAGTTCACCTTAAGTAGGGTTATTTTCTATCCAAAATTTTATTTTTAATGTAGTTTTGAGTTTAAAAAGGTGTTATATACAACTCTCTTGAGAAGTGCAGATAGCTCCATGTTCTATCGGAAATAGTTATACAGCTAAATTAGAGGTAGAAATTATTGAAAAAAATTACAAAGCATCAATCTTTTTCCTATCGACTATTACGTTTTTTAATTTTCTTTCTTTCTCTTACAGTATGTGTAAGGGACAGACTTAGAGCACATTGTTGGGAAAAATAGGCTTACAAATATATCCTCTTTTGTTGACATAAAAATATACAACTTGTTTATATAATTTTATGTATTAAAATTAACATATGTGTACATATATATATATATATATATATATATATATATATATATATATATATAAAATATAAAA